>VDFB02120993.1:144701-191284 GCA_007258455.2 Sequoia sempervirens | reverse complement strand
GTATACCTCGATATTTTATGCTACTCTAAATGTGTGAATCTAACTAAGAAACATGAAAGACAAAACACCAAGGACACCCCAAGATTAGCCAAAAGAGAGTTACAACGAAAAGGAATGCAAATAAAATGAAACACAAACACTTTTACCTCCCTTGTTGTTGAAACTTCTTTGATTGGCCCTTGCTTGGATGGGTTGTGTGCTCCTTAGATGATAGATTGAGCGATTAAAATGCAAGATTCTATAGGCAAGATGACTAGCAAAGATGATTAGTTGATTGCAAATGCTTGAGGATTCAAATGGACAGCATGTAGGTATGGAAGTGAAAAGTGTTGAGAATGCAAAATAACAGCATAAGGGTGCTCAAATCTAAAGTCTTGTGTAAATTCCCTTGAGGAGGGGGTATTTATAGAAGAATTTGAATTCTCTAGAGAATTCGACGGTCAAGATTGCTCCAACAAGGCCAAGATGAAGGGCTATGGTGGGTTGAGAACCCACAAGCCCTCACATCTTGACATGTGGAGGGTGAAGTGGACAAGAGGATATGAGGTGTAAATGAGGTGTCAAGAAAGTACATGAGGTGGAAAAAGGACATGCACCTTGGGGAGTGAGGAGATTTCCACAAAAAGGGATTCCTTGTCCCCAAGTGGGAGTGAAAGGGACATTTGAGGAATTTTGGAATTCCTCAAAAATCTACATGGGAAAAGGAAAGGTGGTTGGGAGGATAAATGTGAATTAAAAATTCACATGCATAGGATAATCTAGAGGATAAAAGGTGGGTTCCAAAAAGGTGGGACTTGGTCACATGTGGAGATTGTGACAAGTCCAAGGTTCTAGAAGCCTTGGGAGAATGGAATGTGAATTAAAAATTCACATTTAAAGGAGGGGAGTCTAGAGAAAATAAATGTGAATTAAAAATTCACATAGGAGAGAGGGTTATCATTAAAAGGAAAAATGGAAGAATTGACCAAAAAAGAGGTGCTAAATATAGTTAATGATTTTGGTTAAGGTTGTGCAAATATTGGATTAGGCTAATTAACAGAAGATTAGAGGCAAGTGGCAAATGTTGGAGGATGTGACAAGGAGAGAGAAAGTGAGAAATTTTAAATTGATTTTTAAATCAAAAGGAGGATAAGTGACTAAATTAAATAAATTAGTGTATTTATTTAATTTAGAGAGGAATAAAGTAAAAGACAAAGTATTAATTATTAAATTAAATACTTTATGGGACAAAGGGTGTAATATTAATTTAATAAATTAATATTAATATGATAGATGTGAATGCAACAAATTTAATCATATGGAAGTGATTAAATTTGGGTGTCTACAGTAAGTATTATGAGTTATATTATTGTAGTGTCAAAATTTGTACCCTAGGTCAATTTCACACTTACGTATGGCACTTGGTGTATTTATGACAAAATCCATAATTGTGATTTCACGATTCTGATTTTATGGAAGGCAATGATGAAGCATTTGTAACCTGTGGTTTGAATTTCAGAAAAAATGGGTCAAATGGTAGTGCGGTGCGTAGACATCTACGTGGCGTGCAAACATCCTCCTAAAATGTAAGATTTAAATGAGAATATTCTATATAGTTCATTTGGGATGTATGTCCTAGCACTCAAATATGTTTGTAATGACTATTCCCGCTTAGTCCAAGAACAAAACTTTCTTTCTCTCTCATTTTTGAGGGGTCTTTACAAGTCGGAAGGATTTTTGGATTTTGAACTTTATCATCTTTTTTATAACAAAACTCTGTTAAAATATTCTCACGTCTTGGATATTTGCAGAAGAAAAGACTCCTCTTGCACACAATCTTGTCACATCTATCATCTCAAGGGAAGGGTCACAGTTGCTAGTAATGCTCTCTTGCTTGTCATTTAATCAATCTCATCTATTATCATACTTAATTAATCTCGTCTAACATCTTTTAATCATAATAGGGGTTCTCCTCCTCTATGGGGTTTGTTTCTATCACACATCTATATTTCATTTTTTATGCATCCTAATCTTGTTTGGTTGTCAATGGAGGTGGAAACACCAAAGTGGAGGTTTGACTAAGGTAAATCCCTATACAGCCCTAACATTTTTATTTGTCTCCATGATGTGTGCAGGTGTTGAATAGATTCAACCAACAAAATATTTTATTTTGGCAATTTTTGGGATTTATTTATATAGACGACAATGTAGGTGTGCAGATGTCCTCATGAAACGTTGGCATCCAAGGCCAAGACTTGACCCAACTGGTATCACATTATGTATATTTAGTACTTTTTGTTTCTATAAACTAAATATATTTATCACTCAGTATCTACAAGTTAAATTTGAAATTTTCAGTTATATTCATTAATAAACATAGTCTAGATTTCAGTTTATAATCCCCTCAAGAATGATACATAAAAGGACACTTTATAAGTTGAGTGCATGTGTAAGTTTTGATTAATTTTGTACTTACAAATTTAATTTTCCTTTCAAATGAGGTTTTAAGAATAAAAATAAAGAGCACAAATCACAAATGTAGAAGTGTAAAGGACATGACACAAGAACACCCTCCCTTGATTCAATTTTAGATCCCTCGTGAATTATGGGACTTTATATTTTTAGTGCATAGATTTTAACGAATTTGGGAAAAAAAATAGTATGAAATTGTTTCCAATGGATTATGCTAAAAAAAACACTTTTACAAAAAATGACACTCAATTTTGAGCTACCTATTAAAATTGAAAATAATTTTAATTTTAAGCCTTTCTAAAATTAGTACATAGAAAAAATTAAAAATGAATTCAAATAATTTTTAGAGTAGAAAAAATTAGAGAGGATTTAAGCTCCCTCTGGCTGATTGTGACCATACCATATGACTAGGAAACTAGTTTTTTGAGTGGCAACCCCAATACCCTTCAACCAAAACTCTCTCTGATACCATGTAGGAGATGAATATCTCTTGGAAATAACACTAGCCTTCGAAAGGCCAAGAAGGATAAGTAATATCACCTCTATAATAGAAAGAATATGAAAAAAGAAGAAGAAAAGAATGACCAATCTAAACTACTAAATATTATAAAAATGTCTATACATATAGTGAGAAGTGGTTGGATCACATAAGAAGTCAAATCATACACACTAATAGTGATGACAAGTTTGTTCCTCCAAAATAGCAAGAGGTCATGCCACTTACCTTGGAATAATTTGATTAGCTCTCCAAGTCACCACATAGCCACCTAAGATGACTTAAATTCCAAGTGTAGAATTACATGCATAATTACTTAATAAGTAATAATAATCTTCTAAATGAACACTTTGACCATCCATGATCAAGTGCAAATTATGACCTGTGCCACTATATATTTTGAGAGAATTAAGGCCTAAATTTAAATTGAGTTTAAAATCCAATTATTTTGACATTAGATTAGTACAAAGTTGTTGGTGAAGGCATGCCATAGCATAGAACAAGGGAACATGCTAATCCAAATTGATGAATGCTTGCTCCACTTATCATTTATCATTCTTCTCTTGGTATTCTTGCAACTATTTACTAGTAGGAAATGGTTTGAACATTAGGAGCATTGAGTACACTCAATAAATTTAACTAGCCATGCTACCCACATGATAGCTAAATTTAATGGTAGAGAGCATGGAGGAGATAGTGCTACTCCTAGTACCTCACATGCATCAACACCACATTTGTTTTAGAATTGTAATTAACCATGGTATGGTCCAACTTGTACATCTACTTCAGGGGCCACACTAGAGTACATCTACTTTAGGGGCTACACTAGAATATTATTTTTTATGAGAAATAAACATGTTCTTATAACAATTGTTGGGAAATTTAATCTCTATCCAAATATGAATTCAATGGATGAGATAAAGGCTTGGACTATAGCAACATGAAAAATATAGAACTTATATGTAAATCTAGAAAAATAAGATACCTTAATATCAAAATACCATGATTAGATCCATCTTCTCTATGATGTCAAAAATCAACCAACATAACATTCTTATTAAAACAATCTTATGTGAACTTATAACAATAATATATAAAGAATAATATCACCATAAGATATCAAAAATGAGGCACAAATTGGCAACACAAGAGCATCACAAAATATAGGATTTATGTGGAGAAAACCTTATGAGAAAACAAACCACCAAGAATAGAGGCCAAGTATGCATTATCTTCAAATAAATGAGATTACAATACAATAAATTTTATTCTCCTCTTTGGCTCCACCATGGCAGCACCTATGCACTTGTGCACCTATGAACAACCTCTTTATGCCTCAATATTTGTGTTCCTACAATGGAACTCTACATTCAACTACTAATATTTTCTACATCCAAGAGGCTGAATTTATATAATTGTGAAGCCATCTAATGCACCAAACATGTTGCCCAAATATGACCCTTCATTCCAAATGTCCCTAACCCTTGGATTTCCACCTCAAAATGTGAAAGGACACTAGTTTTGGCTCTAATACTTTCCATCCAACTTGATGCCCAAACATGGAAGATAAACATTACATTAAATGTAATAAATGATGAAATACCAAGAGACACCTGTTGCCTCATTCCAAGCTCCCACTTGGAGAATATAAAAAACTACTCATTTTTCCTTTTCCTTCTCTTTTATTATCCCATTCTAGGCATCCACATGTGGGAAAAATATATTAAATATTTATGACCAAAAGTCACTTTTATCACTGCTAGTGGAACCCATTACCCATTATGAATATATTACAAACAATGGTGAGATTTAATATTACAAAACATTTTTCCAATTCACTCTAAGTGTGTAAGGACACTTTCCAAGGATGTTGGAACCATGACATAGGATTTAAAAGGTTGATGGAACCTTAATCCTAACACTTCTTTGCTACACAAGATGATCACCATGTAGAGGTACATGCCATATTTTAAATGTTTGTGTGGAATGTACATATTAAAAATAGTAAAGAGATCAATCTATTTTAAAATATCAATTATAGATTAGTATTTTTGAATCATTTGGTGTAAATGACTAGCTCATGGACATCATTTTAGTTAGATCAATGTTTTGTGTTGATAGCTACCCCATCACCACCAAATAACCACCTTTCTCTATCCATAATTTATAAAAGAGGATTTTTAATTTTTGGCATAAATTTGGCATACAAACTTGGATTTTCAAAGATGAATAGTTATTAAAAATGTAGTTTTGAGAATTTTCTAATGGTGTTGGTGTTTTTTTTCTAGATTTTATTCTTGATGAGTTTTATTGCCTATAATAGTTATATCATCATTTTTTTCTTTTGAGCTGATAGCTATTTTCCTAAATATTTGATTTTTGTAATTTTATGACCTATTGGAAAGGTATTTCATATCTCTTCACAACTATCCATTCAATTTATCTAAATCTACCCCAAGTATATTTTATTTAGTTTTTTTATTTAAAATTATGATTGATTACTTCATTGCCACATCTAAAAATGTTTTATTTGCATGAGACTCAACTTTATTTCAACCATATATATTGAGATTATTATTCCTTGATTTAATCATTTGAGGATTCTATCATGGGTTTTTATTTTCATCCTTTTATGGTATACCTAGATAAAGATAACTATAAGTCTTGGAAAAATGTCATCCTAAGACATCTCAAGTGGCTTAATATTGTTATTTAAGTCTTTATGGACTCATTTTTGAGCTAGATGCACTATGGAGAAAATTAGCATGGGGTAATTTTTTTTTTATCATGTAGTAGGATTGGTTTATTTTAGTATTGATCATAACACTATGTATGCTATATTTGACCTTGATTTTCCTTGTGCACTTTGGACTTGTGTTTAGGAGATCTTTTGAGATCCTACATCTCTCCATTCCTAGACGATCCCACTAAAGTTTCCTAATTTCCTTTGATGATGTAGATATCATAACTATTGATGATAATACTATAGAGGAGATTTAGTATATCTACATGTCTTGTATGTTTCAATGGTACAAAGAATTCCCTTCTTTCTCCCACTCCTATTGAGATCACATCTCCATTATGTTACTCATAATAAGATTAGTATTACTACATCCATAACCCTTATTGATTTAGTGTACAAAGAAATTCAACATCTTCTAGATATAACTACTTGGGATTCATATGTATCAAACATATCATTTTTTTAGAGTCTCATGTTGTTGATTTGGAGGACTCATTTGAGGACATCCATCTCCTCTTTGATGATAGACCCACCATCATTTTTTCCTATCATCATTTTATTTTTATCTTGTTATTCATTAGTCTTCATAGGTTTCTAGATTGTCGTCACTTGATTCTTACATAGGGGAATTTGAGACATTATTATAGAAACACATTTGAATTTGTATTCTCTATTCATCTAGATAATGGGAATGAATTCTACAATCACCAGTGGATCTTTTTCTTCCCAAGGGGATAAATGTTGATTGCATGCAATCAATTGTGTTATATCTTCGATCTTTTATCATTAGCACAATTTAAGCTACTTCTTTATGGGTGGGATTTACATTCTCATATTTTCTCTCCTATTTGGGGATCTATATTATAGTTATGTGATAGAAGTAATAATTGGGGGATCATATTGATCCCTCCTTTTTTCATTCTTTAACTAGTTACATTTGTATCATTTTTCTCTCTTTTGAGATGATTTTTTCCATGAGGTTTTCTTATTTTCTTCAATTTTTAGATATTTATTTTATTTTACATGGGTAACTCACTAGGCCTTGCAGCTAGGACCCATTCATGCATGCATCCATTATTTCATCATAAATGAATTTTGATCTACTCCCTAAGTTTCACTTAAGGGAGGTCTTAGATTAAAAGGGTAAATCACCTAATTAAATTTTAATTAGAATTTATTTACACTAGCATGCTTAAGATTACATAGGCCATGTACTTTTTTATGTCTCAAGTCATATGATTAAGGCACATGGAATGATCTAATTTAATCCTCACCTAGTGTTTCTACTAGGATTTCTTCATCCTTTATCAAATATTTATTAATTATATATTATGTAAATTAATCATATTATTGCATCAATAGAATTCTTAGTCTTCATATCAGATTATTTTATTTTCTCTTTTGTGATGGGTTGTTTTGGTTGTAAGTAATCTTGAGTGGTTTTAGGGTTCAATCATTAACTCTAACATTTATAAACATTAAGAGTTATACTATGATTGTTTTTTAATATTATAGGTAACATTATTATTCATTGATATCATCTTCATCTTGTGTGCAAGTATATTATACATTATTTATAGTCAATACTACGTAAGATTATGGAATTACATGATTCAATGCTAACATAATTTGATTCTTATATGCTTACATTATTAGATGCTCAAATGATATTTAATTTTTATGTAGCATTTTTATCCTCTTTTGATAATTCCTTAACTCTTACTAGCATAACTAGTTGTAATGGGAGTGTGATCAGGCATTTTCACTTTTCGATTAATATATTAAAGTCATTAATCACAAAAATCCTAATCAACTATGAAGAGAAAAGGACACAAAAACATGAATAAAATGAAATAATATCACCTAATTCATGCGTCCATTGGCTGAACTTCGTAGCCCTTCTCCATTTTGCTATAAATATTATGGCCCTCAGATCGAGTATGCAAATATTAGTCTATGACTAAGATAAAGCAAAATATCAAAGATTATTATCAACAACACGGTAGCATATAAATTCTAGATCCTAAAATGATAAATGACATTGGTATTTATAGAGAGGTGAATGTGAAATGTATAGTCGAGATTGAATGATTTTTAGTTCAATCAATGGCTGAAATTAATCGAGACGAGACGAGATAAGATCATAAGTGAAAGAGCAAAAGGACAAAAAATCACTTCACTTCAAGACGAAAATTGAATTTTGAAATAATGGAAACATTATCTCATTGCAAGAAGAAAAGGTGAGTTAATTTTTTGATTAAATAGAAATTTAATTCAAAAAGTGAGAGGAAAGATAAGTTATTTAATTAAATAAACTTTAATTAATTTGTGACAAAAGATGCCAAAAGTGAATAATTAAATAATTGTCATAATTATTTAATTATAGTGGAAAATGATAAATGATTAAATAAATATAGATTTATTTAATTATAGAGGTCAAAGATACTAATGATGTAATTAAATAAATAAAATTTTATTTAATTAATCAAAAGAAGAAATAGAAGGACAAAATAAATTAAATAAATAATTTAGATTATTTAATTAATAGAAGACTTTGTGGCATTAGATAATAATTAAATAATTATGTTAATTATTTAATTATCAAAGATGAAAAAGAGGATTTAATTAATTCATAGGCCTAATGATAATTTTTAGTTGTCTACATTTGCCCCTCTTTGATACAATGCAGTTTATCGCGTTGTGTCAAAGAAAATTAATCAAAAATATGCCTTAGTGAAAGTAGGATGAGGAGGTAGTGGTATGCCCCCTCGAGAGGACAGGCGAGTTCAAAGAACATGAGTGTGCTCTCAAAATGGATGAGAGGACTAGATGAAAAAGAAGATTTAATTAATTCATAGGCCTAATGATAATTTTTAGGTGTCTACATTTGCCCTTCTTTGATACAATGTAGTTTATCACGTTGTATCAAAGAAAATTAATCAAAAATATGCCCCAGTGAAAGTAGGATGAGGAAGGATGACGAGGAGGTAGTGGTATGCCCCCTCGAGAGGACAGGCAAGTTCAAAGAACATGAGTGTGCTCTCGAAATGGATGAGAGGAATAGAAGATGAAGGACAAAAGGATAGAGGAAAATAGATAAGGATGATGAAGATGCAGACTAGAAGAAATGTTAGAGTGGAAAAGATGAATGTTAGCACAAAAAAGATGGATGTTGAGATACTGCTAGTTGAGATAATTTGTAGATATATATTTTTCTATCTTAGATTTTTGCATTTAATCATCATTGGACGGTAAAATATGACAAATGGACAAAAAACACCATGGTATGACATAGAATAAGGTGTGAAAGGTCATCCATCTGTAAAATAGACAGTCACAAACAAGGAATGCCCTAACTCATATTAAGGATCATGTTGCCCTAGTATTTTTTTCAAGACAAACCACATACAACAATCAAATAAAAGATGAGTCATGAGACATCATCGCTCCTCTAAATCCTTCATGGGACATCCTCGAGGTGGCTAGTAACATGACTAAAGAAAATCCAAAAAATAAGACAAAATACACTAACAAGGTCAACAGTCATTTAGATTGTTTGCCAATAAGTGTGTGCCAATGTGCGAAGGGACGAAGTGAGTGATGGGTGGACTGTTTTGAAAAGATCTAGTTTCAAGAGAAGAAACATGTCGTATAAGATGTCAAGTCTGGTTTCGATCATGTAACTACTTGTATAAGGAAAATGACAAAGCATGATAGTGATAAGGTCTGGTTTCAGGAAGGACACATCCTGTATAAGACCATTGGTTTTGATCGATTTGATAGGTTTGATTGATTTGACTTGGAAACTTGTTGGCTTATTTGTCTCATTGATTCAGGATTTTTGTTTGAAGTTTAGATGATTATTTCACGTATAAGTTGATAGTGTTTGATTTATTTTGACTGACCCGACGAACCCTAAAAGACTAACTTAGGGGGCCTCAGGGGCTCATCGACATATGACCTTGTCTACATTTAGATGCAGAGGCAATGTAGTTCAACATGACCCTTGACTTTGTTTCAATGACAAACGACCGAATCATGACTTTATTTGACAACACCTAAAGGACTAACCTAAAAATTATCATTAGGCCTATGAATTAATTAAATCCTCTTTTTCATCTTTGATAATTAAATAATTAACATAATTATATAGTTATTATCTAACATCGCAAAGTCTTCTATTAATTAAATAATCTCAATTATTTAATTAATTCATTTTATCCTTCTATGTCTTCTTTTGATTAATTAAATAAATTGTTATTTATTTAATTGTCATTAATATCTTTAACCTCTATAATTAAATAAATTTATATTTATTTAATCATTTATCATTTTCCACTATAATTAAATAGTTATGATAATTATTTAAAATTCACTTTTGGCATCTTTTGTCACGTGAATTAATTAAATCTTATTTACTTAAATAACTTATCTTTCCTCTCAATTTTTGAATTAAATTTCTATTTAATCAAAAAGTTAACTCACCTTTTCCTCTTGCAATGAGATAATGTTTCCATTATTTCAAAATACAATTTCCCTCTCAAACTGAAGTTATTTTTTGTGAAATTAATTAATTTCCACTTGGTCTTTTAGTTCTGATCTTATCTCATCTCATCTCGATTAATTTCAGCCATAGATTGAACTAAAAATCAGTCAATCTCGACTATACATTTCACATTCACCTCTCTATAAATACCATTGTCATTTATCATTTTGGGAGCTAGAGTTTATAGCTACATGCTGTTGAGATAATACTTTCTTTGATATTTTGTTGTCATTTACTTTAGGCTACATTTGAATATGAGGGAAAGCATCATTTAATAGAAAAATGGAGAAGGGCTATGGAGGTCATCCAATGGACACATGAATTAAGTGATATCATTTCATTTTATTTAGTGTTCATTCTTTTCATTGTGCTTCGTAGTTGATTAGGATTTTAGAATTAATGTTTAAATGCTTATTCTACGAATTCCAATTTTCCCTAATCACATCTAGTGAACCCAACATGAAGTCCAATAGGTGTCACAGTCGTCGCTCTCTGGAGTACAACAGTTTCTCTAGAGTACAACAGTTTAAGAACCGCTTGCAAACATTTGATTTAGATTAATTTTATTTTTAGTTTTAATTAATTTAGATTAATTTAGTTTTGGTTTAGATTAATTTAGATTAGTCAATATAAGTTAATTTTGTTAGTATTAATTTAGATATTTTTTTGTTTTGATTAATTTGGAATTTTGTTAGTTTTTCTTTTGCTTCATAAGGATAGTTGTATTGATTTGCAAAAAACATTTACAATCATCTGCTATTGTAGGAGAAAGGGTGTTGGACCAAAAATAAAGCACCTAGGTCACCCAGTTGAACCACGCCCTAGAAGAGAAAGCCAGAATGGCTCATGACTGCACCATGATCTCCAACCACTATCACCAAAATTAGTCAAAAAAACCTATTTTGACAAACCCCAAGAGATATAAAAACCAAACTAACATAACCCTACCATGCTTCAAAAATTGGATGATACATGACCTAAAGGAAACCCAAAACCACCAACCCCACACTAGACACAGAGAGCAACAAAAACTACAAGAAACCATTTTCCTTTGCAAAGGCATCAAATTATTTCACCCAATCCATATCAATTACCTCAACCAGGCGGAAAACCTTCTTAAGGAAGAGGACCATGACAACCACAATCATCCAATGGCACACCAGACCCATCCCTTTTAAATCCAAAAGAAAGGGAAAGATTTGAATCACCTCACTCGACTTCTTCACTAGCCCCTAGTTGCACAAGCACGACACACCTTTGCTAGGAATGACCACCTTGAGCACCTCCTCCAGATCGTTGAGCAACTACTTTTTGAATAATTTTCCCAACAAGACTTTGGATTCTACCTTCAAAACCCCGTTATCCAAAATGGAGGCCAATAACCACGACACCACCTGTGAATTAGCACAAAAATACTCCTTATGCTCCAGATGCCCCCTGCCAAGCACCATTTTCACGACCACCACCGTTAACGGGTCGATGCTGATTAGAAACTTCTCAAAAAGAATTTTGACAATCCTTGCAATCCAAAGCTAAGGGGGTATCGGCCCCAAAGTAGAAAATCAATTCCATATAAATCTCCACCGTAAATTTTAATCGTTCTGCCATGGCCGAGCAAACACTCACAACCACACTCAACACCAAACAAACACAAATAGATAGAAATGATACCCTCACCACCCAAAAACTAGAATGGAAATGCCCCGCAATTAACGCCACCTATATTATCTTGTACACTACCAACGTGCCCACCTTAAAACCAAGTGCCATAGCCAAAGTCGCTGTCACTCTAGTGAATGAGTATGCATAAAGGTGTGGCAAGAAATCATATCAAAAGATTTGGGAATCAAAACATATCCTTTCCAACAGCCACCCAACACCTCGAATGATTACATCTGATGCAAACAAAAACACATACCCATTCACAAACTCACAAAACATAAAATTTGAACAAAGAAAATCAATTGCATCCAAATCTAAAAATGATGTGCAACCATGTTGAAACAATTACAATATGTATTCAATCATGTATGATCAACAATTTTTTTTTTTCAATCTTTGGCTCTCCATGGTCATTCTCTCACTTGTCCTCAAACTCATTCTTCATCTTTTCTTGCTGCAAGATTTGAAAATCTTCTCTCAAAACTTACATATTGTTGTCCTCACCTCCACTACTTCCATGCAACACCTAGCTCTCCCTCTCTCTTTTTTTAAAACTTTTTGAAATCTTAATTAAAAGCAGTTAAATGCTCACCCAAAGTGGCGTACCACTCCCTCAATAAAATGTACATTTTAATAATTTAAATTTTTGTTGGAATCTTCTATGTTCGGCATTCAAACCTGTTCTCACATTTTTATGAAGATGCCCCCCAAAATGGAGGTTTAAACATAGATTTTTTAATCAATAAAGTAAAAAATACTTGCCTCTTACCAATCCATACTCCTATGTATTCAAATTAATGATGATATCCATGTTTCTATCTCTAAATTTTTCTTTGTAATAGCTGAAAGAAATAATTATCATTTCTTGTTTTACCAGGAGTGATTACATGAAAAGGTGAAATTATACCAATAATTTAAAATCCTCCACCACTGCCCATGTTGAATTTTTAATTTTCTTCAAAACATGAATATGAGATAACTAAAATCCATCAAACATTACTTTATGAGATTGCATAGATAATTTGGAAAAACAAAATCAAACATGTGACTTTGACGCTGCACAACAGGTGCTAAAAACTGACTTTTTGCATAACTCTTATCTAGAAGCTCATATTCACATGAAACTTTGTCAAGATATGAATAATATCATTAATATGATTCTCTCCAAATTATTTTTCTTCAGCATTTAAAAATACTATAAATTAATTGTTTCCGTAAAACTGCTTGTGGGAGCCTTAAAACTGCGACAGAGCAAAAACTCAAATTTTGAAAATTAAATCACATGAGAGGTTATCCAATGCTAAGAGATGTCAAATGAACCCCAAAACACACCAAAATAGAAATCCAAACTAGAAGCTTGTTTTTGGTTGATGTCGATTTCTAGTCCGCCAGGATGCTCCTACATCAACATCATAAAGGCCTCAACGAAAACCCACGGGAATGCCACCACCCTACCACCTTAGCCCACTTTGCCCAATCACCGGACTTGCCATAATCTATGTGGCAAGTCACCCAAGTCACCCACCCTACCGCCCACATAATTATTTTAGTTTAAATCAATATTAGTTTTGATTAATTTTAATTTAGATTAATTTTAGTAATTAATTTTGTTAGCTTAAATTAATATTAGTTTAGATTAATTTTTTTAGACTAACTTTAGTTTAGATTAATTTTAGATTAAATTTAGTTAGATTAATTTAAATTAATTTTAGTAATTAATTTTGTTAATTTAGATTAATTTTTGGATTAATTTAGTTAGGTTTAGAATAATGTTAGATTCCTTTTTAGTTAGTTTTGATTTTGTAGAGCTAGTCTTTGTCGATTTGGCTTTTTGCAGTTTGAATTTCCAAAACTTGAAAACAAAAACATAAACTCTCATTTGTCGAAGAACAATGACTCAAACTACTAATTAGTGTGTTGTAGGTTCGATTGTTAGAGAGTCTATCTTGAAAAATTTTGTCTTCTTTTGTGTAGAATAGATCACATTTGGATTAGTTGGTCTAAGAAGAACTTAAGTGTTTTCTTTGACATCATAAGCGAGGTTAAAATTAACTAGTGCTTGCATTGTCTTATGGTTTACATCTTATCTTTGGATGTGTATGCTCTTCTCTCGCACCACTTGGCGACCTTGAGAATCAAAAGCATTCCTTTGGAATTTTTTACAACCACTCACACATTTGACTTTGGATTAAAATGAACCCCATGCAAGTGTGAGAAAAAAGTGTTGTGTATGCTCTCTCCTTGCGCTTCATGTGATCTGGGAGATCAAAAACAACGTACTTGTTTCACTTTTTTTTACCTTTAGAGGGGCCTACCTCGTGAGAGGGAGCGACTCCAACTGGTTTTCAATCAAGTTGGTATATAAATGGATAACACTAAATTTTCAAGTCCTCATGGTATGCAGGCCTTATCCGTACATTGTCATTCAAAATGGGGTACTACCATAAAACTTATAAGAGCCCATAGTAGGAGTGATTAAATCCTTAAGTGGCTTGATGGACACTCACAAGGTTCCATGTCCTTGAGTATTGACTAAGAACCTTTGTTTTAGTGGCCAACATCCTTTTTACTTGCTAGTGTGGGACGGATGTTCTGAAGCTACCCTACATCTTCACTATTCATGTGTAGAGGAAAAAATTTCTCTTTGGGGAATGAGACTTGGTGTGCCAATGTTGTGTAAGGGGGAGCCAATGTCACCAAGTCTCTAGTTGTCTGCCTTGTTTACGTGGCTAGAGAAATCCACATGGGGATCTAGTAGGTAGTATCTCTTCCTATCCTAGGTTGTGCAAAGTGTTTACAAAGTGTGTGCCATTTTACATCAAGATCAAACTCAAGACATTGTGAACATTTTATGTGTGTATTCAAAGCAAACAAGCAAACAAACACCACATCCAAAACTGACAACATTTCAACCTCAAAATGTAAACTAGGCCTACATACCCACAACAAGCTTAACTTTTAAATTTGTTTAGACCAAGGACTTGCTCACCCCATTCTTACCATTATCCATTCATACATTACCTCATCTTCTTGCATTAGACATTCCCCATAGGTCAAATTTTTAGGTCACCCCTTTAGCTTGCATAAACCTCTTGATTAGGAAGTCCATCAAACTTATACTAGACGATAGCTTCAAATTTGTATTCACTTGACCTCATCTTTCAGATAACAATCACCCTAGTCCTCATCATTTAAGTTGGTTCCTCAAATCATCAGTCCAGTTTGAGACCACCTTCAACATATCCTATCAATCTTTATTGTACCTAAGGTAATTGATAATTAGATTAGCTGTTATATCTATCTTAGCTTGATTAGTAACTATATCTTAAGTTCTTGAGAGGTTTTAGTCTTCATCTTAGGTTATAGTACTCCATCCCTTCATCTCACATCTTTCATACCCTATTCATAGACATACTTCTAATTATGATCATTATGATATTACCTTATTCACACCTTGACTATTATCATCTT
Source organism: Sequoia sempervirens (assembly GCA_007258455.2). NCBI lineage: Eukaryota > Viridiplantae > Streptophyta > Pinopsida > Cupressales > Cupressaceae > Sequoia > Sequoia sempervirens. The sequence continues at coordinate 175,915 of VDFB02120993.1, read as the reverse complement.
GACCCTTAATCGTGGTATTATTATTAGGCATCCATATATCTTCAAAAAGTACAAAAAAAACACAGCTTAGGTTGGATACCTTAGGCTTAGGTCATACCTTTGCATTGTCATACTTTAGACATCATATCACATACCTTAGTCATACTCTACCTTTCGTCATAACATCACATTTGCATCATAGTGACATTACCTCACCACCATGTCTTCAATTCACCTTGAGATGCTTGCTAGTCAAGTTGAATATTAATTAATCCATAATGGTAAATGTCAACAAGCCATAGAACTTAGAAGAAAATTCACTCATCCTCCACACCAACCAATCACAACCCATAGTCAACCACCCATCTATCCCTCTTACTAAAAACTCATAAACTCTAGTCCTCCATCCATCTACCCTCATTATCAAGAGTCCCTTAGCACAATCCATGCCATTAATCCACAAAAAACATCCACTTATCACCCTTATCCTAACCTTGACAAGGGAAACCAACTTTCCACTAATCCTTTCCAAGCCTCCACGTCCTATTCTAGTCCATTATTCACTAATCCATTCCAAGACACCACATCCTATTCTAGTCCACCATTCATTAATCCATACCAAGACTCTATATCTTATCCTAACCAACCTTCCACTAATCCATTCCAAGCCTCTACCTCCTATCTAGTCAACCTTCCACTAATCCATCCCAAGCCCCTACATCCTATCTTAACTCGTCATCCACTAGTTCATTCCAATCCACTACATCCCAATCTACTATACCATCCAATAAGACCAAGGTAATTAATGCTCTCCAAGGACAACTAGCAGGAAAATTTTTCAACTCCAAAATTAAAAGAAAGTTAGACAATCCAGTCAAATTGCTACTCATACACCATCTATACATTTATCACAATTATGTCTGCCATTGCCAACCAATCCCAAAAAGGATCTCGTCACTGAAACTCCATCATTTCCATGTACAAATATTGAAGATAATCATATCATTTCATTTCCTAAATCATTAGACATATATCAAGAGCATGATCCAAAGAATGATGAAATAAACCTCAAAACAAATCAAGATTAAGTTATCCATGATAGCCCAATTGTGGATCAAAATATTAACCCTTTTCATGAAATCCACATTTCAACCACCTCCACCATTGTAGATGAGACACTTGCTCCCACGGGACACATAGATGATCTTCCTTTAGAAAAAGAGTCTCCTATCCTAGACATATTCGCAAATGATCAAGCTATAGATGAATTCATAGGACTCTATAACAATGACCATAAAAATAGATTCAATATCGACTTGGAAGCACCAGTAGAATCATCTAAATTTGATATGTCACAAAATCATACCAAATATGTTAATCAAAAATCTATCCCAAATGTCAATGAAGCCAAGACATCCTATCAATTAGGATCATCCAATTTTTTCAAAGCAGGCTTTCTCGTAGAGGAGAAGATTCCAGGTAACAGTGTCCACATACATAATGATGGGTTAGCATCTTGTTTTCAAAACAAAAAATACCCGAACACAAATAGAATCTGTCAGAGCATGCAGTATCAAAGGAAGAGGACTAGGCATACATGAGCAAGGAATTCTAGAACCAATACAATTTTAGGAAAATTTTAGACATCAAGGTCTTGGATATTCTACGATTAGAAAATCTAATGATGTTAGTGGTACCACCTCGATATTGGGGGAAAATTTATTTGATACAAATATCAAAATGGGGGCCATGAGTAGTTCTTACTATAAGGTTGCAACCAAAACTCCTTCCATCCACACCATAAAATGTCATTCCAACATAATTAATCCCATCAAATGGAACCAACAAAAATAAAAGTCTTACAAGTCTAAAGCCTGCATAAAATATCAAAGGCCATTGAATGCAAAAATCCAAGTGGACAAATAAAGTTAAAGTGGATCCCAAAGAAAAATGGATCAAGCAAAGAAAATATTCCAAATCCAAAAGTCAATGAAAATATGGAGCCACAAGAAAAGAGGACTCCCACATATAATAAATGTCCACCTCTTTCAAAATGGTAATCAAGCAAGACATATAAAAGTGTTGGTTTCAAACACCACCCTAATCAAAATTTCAAATTGTGCCATCCAACATCCCAAGTTTGGAAAATAAAAAGTGATTTATCCAAATGTCCAAACAATCCTTCCACATCTACCATCATCCATCATTCCAAAATACATACCTCACGAATCTATCACATCTTGGTAGCAAATCTATATTGTAAGGACTCTCATGGAACTCTATCATGATGTGTGTATTCTGATAAGGCCAACTCTAGTATCAGAAAGGATCACAATGACACCAATCAGCTATATGCAAGTGTTATGGTCTTGACAAGGAAATTATTTCATAAAGGTCATTATTATCACATCATGGCACCCGTCTCTACATCAACACCATCAATGGATTCAACACAATCAATGATCATGTAAAGCATCAAGGCCATCCATAAATATCAAAAATACCAAAAAAGTTGAAAAATCAAAAAATTGTCGCCTTGATGAAAACCTGGCAAACAAGCATCTTGGTGACACAAAAAAAAAAGAAAAAAAGAAAAAAAGTAAAGAGAAAAATTTCATCCAATAGTGAAAACCTTTTTTATGGCGCTTTGGATAAGTACCATGATGAAAACCTAGCAAACAAGCGTCATGTGTAAAATAAATTATTTATGTGGACCATTAAACTTGGGGGCAAGTTGTCTCATCTCCTATACCTTTCCCATGTCTTTCATATGAAATTTCCATCTATCCATTTAATCCATATCATTCCCATCCATTTTCCCACCTACTTTGATCTAGATAAAGACTGAGGTATGAACATAAATCATGCTTTGGGAAAACTCTCGACATGTTTATCCTTTGGTCATACACTATGCATGAAATATCATGTCATTTACCTTCATAGCCTCATTATCCCTATTCAATATTTTCCTTGGAGACCCAGCGATAATTCTTTAAACCAATCATCCCCATATCTGGACTATCTTTTACCAAAGCCACCCATCATCCTTTCATACCTATCGCATGTCTTGGTCTTCCCTTGTCAATGGTCTAAGGATTCTAATCCTCCTATCCAACATCCCTCCATCATCCCATCTAGTCCTAAAGAAGTCATTCCAAATGCAATAAGTCTAACCCATACAATCTTTCTATGCATCCTAGTGCATCATCCAAAACATTCCTTGACTTTGTTCCTAGCCTTGTTGAAAACCTTGGTCCTTTAGTCACATTATCATCATCCTTGTGTTGTTTCGAGATGTGTCCTTCCCACGTCAAACAATGTCATCATCGCCATCATCACCTGTCAATTAGTTTTCAGCTTGACTAGGGGAAAGATCATGTTTGTACTAGGATTCTTATGTGTTCTTTCTCACATTCTTGTAGGCATCATCCACATGCATTTTTCATGATCCTTATAGTTACCATCCATAATAAATTCACCATCACTCTTTCCTTGTCATCCACAATAAGGCTTACCCGTTCTCATCCTCGATAACTTAGTCCTATACCTAATTGCGAGCAATTTCCTAACACCCTAGTGTCATTGGATTCTACATGTCATTGGAGGTCAAAACATTTGAAAACAAACAAAAAAATCAAATATCCACAAAAAGACAAAAAAAAAACAAATATTTGAAAAAGAATAAAAACATTTGAAAAGAAAAAAAAATCAAAACATTTAGAAAAGACAACAAAAATAAAATATTCACCAAAAAGACAAAAAAATCATAAAACGACAAAAAGACAAAAAAAACATAAAAATTCAAAATCCAAAAAAATAAAAACATGTCAAAACCCAAAAAACATCTAGATAACTTTTGAAAAATCCCAAAAACAGAGTCAAAGTTAGTCATGTCAGTCTTTGTCAATGTTGAACTATGTTGCCTCTACGACTAGACATAGGCAAGGTCATTTGTCAATGTGTCCTTGAGGCATTAGGTCAATCCCTTAGGTGTTGTAAAATAAAATCATGATTTGATCCTTTGTCATTGACACAAAGTCAAGGATCATGTGTCGAACTACGAGGTCTCTGCGCATTGTTATGCAAGCACTTGGCCATCTGTCGATGAGCCCCCGAGGCCCCCTAGGTCAGTATTTTAGGGTTTGTTGGGTCAGTCAAAATAAATCAGACACTATCAACTAAGACACGAAATAATCATCTGAACTTCAAACACAAATCTTGAATCAACAAGACAAGCAAGCCAACATGTCTCCGAGTCAAATTAGTTATTTGTTACATCGATCAAACTAATCAAATCAATCAAAACTAATAGTCTTATACAGGATGTGTCCTTCTTGAAACTAGATCTTGTCATTATCACACTCTGTCATTTTCCTTATACAGGTAGTTGCATGATCGAGACTAGACTTGACATCTTATACTACATGTTTCTTTTCTTGAAACCAGGTCTTGCCAAAACAATCAACCCATGACTCACTTTGTCTGTTAACACACTGACACACACTTATTGGTGAACAATCTGAATGGTTGTTGACCTTGTTGGTCTATTTTGTCTTATTTTTTGGATTTTCTTCATTCATGTTACTAGCCACCTCAAGGATGTCCCATGAAATATTTAGAGGAGTGATGATGTCTCATGACTCATCTTTTATTTGATCATTGTTTGTGGTTTGTTTTGACAAAAAGATTGGGGAAACCTTGCCCTTAGTATGAGTTAGGAAATTCCTTTTTTGCGACTGTCTATTTTATAGATGGATGGCCTTGCACACCTTGGTCTATGTCATACCATGGTGTTTGTTGTCCATTTTTCATGTTTTACCATCCAATGATGATTAAATGCAAAGCCTTGCATAGAAAAATATATATCCATCTTTTCTGTGCTAACATTCATATTTTATGCTCTAACATTTCTTCTAATTTGCATCTTCATCATCCTTATCTATTTTCCTCTATCACTTTTTCCTTCATCTCCTATTCCTCTCATCCATTTCAAGAGCACACTCTTGTTCTTTGAACCCGCTTGTCCTCTCGAGGGGAAATACCACTACCTCCTCATCATCCTTCCTCATCCTTCTTTCACTGGGGCACATTTTTGATTAATTTTCTTTGACACAATGTGATAAATTGCATTGTATCAAAGAGAGGCAAATGTAGACACCTAAAAATTTATCATTAGCCTTGTGAATTAATTAAATCCCCTTTTTCATCTTTGATAATTAAATAATTAACATAATTATTTAATTATTATCTAATGTCGCAAAGTCTTCTATTAATTAAATAATCTAAATTATTTAATTAATTCATTTTATCCTTCTATGTCTTCTTTTGATTAATTAAATAAATTGTTATTTATTTAATTACGTCATTAAATCTTTAACCTCTATAATTAAATAAATTTGTATTTATTTAATCATTTGTCATTTTCCACTATAATTAAATAATTATGACAATTATTTAATTATTCACTTTTGGCATCTTCCATCACAAATTAGTTAAATTTTATTTAATTAAACAACTTATCTTTCTTCTCACTTTTTGAATTAAATTTCTATTTAATCAAAAAGTTAACTTTCCTTTTCTTCTTGCAATGAGATAAAGTTTCCATTATTTCAAAATGCAATTTCCCTCTCAAACTGAAGTGATTTTTTGTGAAATCAGTTAATTTCCTCTTGCTCTTTCACTTCTGATCTTATCTCATCTCGTCTCGATTAATTTCAGCCATTGATTGAACTAAAAATTAGTTAATCTCGACTGTACATTTTGCATTCACCTCTCTATAAATACCATTGTCATTTACCATTTTGAGAGCTAGAGTTTATAACTACATGTTGTTGAGATAATACTTTCTTTGACATTTTGTTGTCATTTACTTTAGGCTACATTCGAATATGAGGGCAAGCATCTTTTAATAGAAAAATGAAGGGCTACGGAGGTCAGCCAATGGACACATGAATTCAGTAATATCATTTCATTTTATTTAGTGTTCATGCTTTTCATTGTGCTTCGTAGTTTATTAGGATTTTAGAATTAATGTTTAAATGCTTATTTTCCCTAATCACAAAGGGAATATCATATCACTAATATGTCTATGCTAAAACATGTGGATTAACATAGGTTAATTATATAAACCCATTTTATAAAGAATATATACACAAAAAGGCAAAAACACATGATCATATTGTAAGGTTTAATTATTTTATATGGATTACATGAAAATTGTGTAACTTTTGAGTATTTACATTAGGCATGTCTATTTGTGAGTACTACATACTTTTAAGATATGTTATCATTTTAATATTCACATGCACCTCAAAGTGGGGGTAACATGTAATGGTGAACTTTGCATTACCCACTCAATTTTATATTTATTTATTTTACTTTTTTAAAGATATCTTGATAACTTTATATATTGATACATAACATGATCTTGTGTGAAGTTGGAAGCATTCTCCTAGCCTTTTATCCATTAATATACACATTTATCTATATATAATTATCTCTACCCCATTTGATTAATCACACTCCTATACATTATTCTTATTTACCTATTTATCACACTTATCTATGCATACTCCTCTATTTATTTGATTTCCATCTAGATGAGCATGAGGAAAATTTTATAGTCACAAGGGTGGATCCCATTATCACATGAACATGTGTCCCCTTTCATTTTAAATTCAAAATTAAAAATTTGGTTGAATAGATACATTCACCTTACTTTATTAAGATAACTAAACACCACTTTAGTGCAATTTGATGTAATGTTACAATTTATAATCTAAGTTAATGCATTCATTATAATGATCTAAAGAAATAAGTAATCTTTTGCATACTTTTGTATTTTCTTGCTTAATCTTTGTTTGATTTTTGGAGGTTAATCTAGGAGAAATTGCCTTCATGTGACTATCCCAGAAAACTTAAGATATTTTTAACTACCTCCAATCCACCAAACATTTAGAAAATAGAATATAAAGTATTTAAAAACTTACAAAGAAAAAAAATGATTGCCAAGTGAGAAGAGATGAGGCTTAGTTATTTTTTATTAAAGAGATCTTATTTTATTTATAGTGTGGAAGTAACTTTAAAATGAGTTTTTTAGTGTCATTTTGCATCCTTCTAATGTTGTACTACCTCTTTGTGTAGGAATTTTCTTTAATTTTATACATTAATAATGGGGGCTCTTATTTTAACATGATTGCAAGAATTTTCTTACCTTTATAATGGTCTCAAAAATTTCCAACCCGACAATTGTTGCTAAAATTGAAGGATTGAAGGTGGATGAGGGTGGTTCCACTAACCAAATAATATTTCCAAGGTTTTCCATGATGTATGAATTTTGAATTACTTTTAGTTGTGGTTGTTCCTGACCCAAGTAGTATAGTGTCTATAAATCTCTTAAATTTTTAAACTTCAATGATATATTTTTTTGGGAGGGTCCCCTCTACAAGCATGCACTAAGAGACTAGGTTAACAAAGCTAGAGCTCCACATGTGATCCACCTTGATGTTGACCGAAGCCTCATTAAGGGTTTTTCCCTTTTCAATTTATATAGGAAAACTATTAGAAGCTAGTTTTAATCATGAATCTTTGTTTTTCCATGCATCCCTTGAAGTCTTCTAGCCTTGAACTCCATAATTTTTGTCTCCAAATAATGACTTCTCTATACATCTCTATTTAGGTGGAGTTTTCAAGACTCATTTTCATGTTGGAACTTCCTAACTCAAATGACAAGCTCACTTGGAAAAGTTATTTGTGTTAAACTAGATAGTTTCTTCCTTACTCATCCTAAGAAATGTTCTCGTGTTTAAATTAAAATTTAGAAATTATTTAAGGTAATTGTTAAAGTTTAGTTTGGCCAAATGAATCATATAAAAAGCATCATTTAATTCAATATTCCAAATACTTGTTTAAGGTGTCAATGTTTTAATCAAAAGATCAAATATTCCCCTTATATTACCCCTCAAAGTAAGCCCCACCCATGATCCTAATACTAAGGTTTATCTTCCTAAAATAGAAGAGGTTTGGATGATAATTGGGATAAAAATAAGTAGAACCCTAGGTAGTGTAGGTGCTCCTATCTAACCCTATAATAGTTTTATCTTCCATACTTTTCGTAGTATGAAGGAACCTATCTAATTTTTAGGTACTTTTGTGCCCAAAAGAATCTAAAAGAATTGGGAGGCCACTAAATCTTGGCTTATATGGGATAGAAATAAATTTTGTAAAGGGATATCTATCAATCAATATTTTATTTGGTGATCTTTGGTTATCTATTGCTAAGATCAAGTGCCCTCTAACTAAGACACCTAGGGTCCGTGTGTTGAAACTTTTCAAGAAGGGAATCAAAATCTTCTTAGACCTCTTTTCCAAGATGGCCAATAGTTCTCTTTCTTCACTAGAAGTTAAGGGTAATCGCTAAATATAATATGGATGATTTAGATTTTGAAACTCACCAAATAATTATTCACTTTGTGCCTCCTAATATGCTCAATAAGATTGGGGTTAAAACCTTCAAACCTTTGTGGAAAGATTAGAAATGGTACCTTGATATGTTGTTTCACTATTACAAGCCTCATAAAGGTTATGCTCATATTTATTCACACCTTCATATGGTGCCAAATTGAACTACATATGGCTTCTTTAGTCTTTGATAAGGTCTTGGTAATGTAGGTTCTTGACTATTTGATTGTCTACTCTTGAGCCAATGTTGGCCGATTTTCTCTTGTGCATTATCTACCAAGACCTCCTTGTTGTTGTCATATCATCTCATTTGGATGTTGGGGACCCTCATTGCCCATTTTGTGACCTCAAAAAGAGACCATCAAGCACGTTTTTTAATTTTATCCTAGAGCAAAAGCTTTGTAGATTTAGATTCATATTTTTGTTAGTCCTTTTAACTTTGGACCTTTCTCATGGCACATGGTCATCTTTGGGGTTTACCCATAATTCCCGTTGAGTTTACCATAATTTAGCATTCTTTTATGATGGAAATTATTTTCAGCATTTGAAAATACATGGATTTTAATATCTTTTTTGGCTATTCTATTGATGCTCACTCTTCACTTCATACTAAGGCTATGATATGTTCTAATGTGCTCATTTAGATTTAGGTGCAAGAAAACAAAGTTGCACTTGAAGTAGCACATTTGTAAGTGCTTCTAGATCAAATAGGGAAATGTCCCTTGCATAGTTACTTGGGTGCCGTTGACTATAGCCTTTGGCAAGGGTGACTCTCCCCCTCATGGTCATCAATGTGAACATAACCAATTTGTTCATGATGATTTAGGATGTTCACTCAAAATGCCCCTACACAAAGATCCAAGGACAAAACTATTTGTGAGTGGTATTCGTCCTCACAACTCTTGCCCCCATCCTCATTTGGTGTCTTCCTAGCACTATGATTGTGGGTTTTCTAGATGCCTTGATTCAAGCAAGTTTCTTTGACTCATTTTGGTCATTTTCCTTGTTCATGACAACAATAAAAAGATAAAGAAGAGGGTGGTGTTTGTAGGTGGGAGCCTCCCCTAGATGACTAGGAAAAATTGATTAATAGAGATCCCCAACCCCTAATAAGTTATAATTCTCACTACTTAATGACTTTGACTTTATTTTGTTTATTCCAAACTCAACCTCATTTCCCACCTACCTACCTTTATTAATATATAATATTATTATTTTTTAATAATAATAAACACTTATTCTACAATTGAAAAAAAAAGGAGCAATTTAGTGAGTTTGATTGTGTAACTCAATAAAGCATTCAGCTTCTTCACATCCATGTAGCTCAAAAGTTTGTTAATTTAAAAAACAAAAAATCTCCTTAACATTGACGAATTGCCTAATTTCAATTTGTTAATTTGTCTCGTCCTATTTGCACACGTCGCCTTCAGTGCACACCATTGGCTCCTCAACATTGATTCCTTCCATGCTTCCTTAATTTCTGTCTTCTTTTCACATGCCGCACTTAATTTGTTAGCTAAAATCTTCACCATCAAAATCCGAAAGATTTGTTATATCAAATAAGCCTTGAACATTCCGACATCAATTTTGAAAAACTCAATCAGTCTAATTGTAAAAATCCATCTTGAGATTTAATTGTAAGCTGTAATGATTACAAAATCAATTTTTTCTACGTTGAGCCAGACTCATTTTAGTGAAACTTCACATTTATAGACGGACAATTGTGGCATGTGAAGTTAAAATTACCAAACCTTCAGTGAGCTGATTACGTTTGCTGATGCGGTGCACGACTGAACGTTTTGGTGTGTGGTAAATGAATGCTAAAATTGTTTACCATATCTTGACCACATAAAAAGATGAATCTTCTTTTCATTTTCTACGCGTGGTATTCACAGCTATCACAGAAAGCGAAGGCTTCGCCAGTTATTTTGGTACAAATAGATGATTACAGTCTAAAGCGAGAGCGAATAAATGGATGGAATATTTGGTTTGTGTGGGTGATGCACAGAACAGAACGACACAACTGATTATGTTGTTTCCATAAACTGGACAGCCAATATTTGAAGGGCTACCATTCTGTGGGAGATTTTGCTGGGATGCGGCCACGTGGAAAGCAATGGATCCTGTCCCCATGCAGATATTTCAAATCTTTCCTTTCATATCAAGTTGATATTTTGTCCCATTACAAGGTAGTGGAGGTAGTGGAGTTGATTTGGGTTGTGGGTTTGTTTCTTATAAGTTTCGGGTTCAGACTTCAAAACTTGAGTTAACATGTGACTGATGGATAATTGCATGATTAATGATCTTGAAGAAATTAATCGCCACAACTAGACGCTAAAGTAGATCACCTGAATAATTCAAAAAAAACAAAACAAAACAAAAACCAACCTATCATGCACGCTTTTTGGTCGCATGATTTCATAGGTCCCAATTAACTAGCAGAGGGATTTGTTTGATTGCCTACGGCGAAATGGAGGCCGAAACTTTTTCATTAAACCTCCATCATATCTGATCTTCTGCTAACATCGTCGTTTGCACAAAACGTTGGACTGATGTTAATACAAAACTTACTCCTACGGGTGGGCAGCAACTAACCACCACAGTAAAAACAAAACTGCATCCTCATAACATAACTACGTCTCTTAACACCCAAACATAAAACAATAAAACTCGCAGCTTATTTTGAAATTTCTTTAGAATACAAGGAGTCATAGAGACGAATGTGAAAGTGGGAAAAAAGCAAACATTTTACAGTAAGGGTTTGCCAAGAGCATCTTCTTAGCTTGTAGGTGTTGACACCATGGTTTAGAAACAAAGATCATTTATGAATGAGTGAGTTGTTTGAAATCTATCTTGCAGCTGATTTGTTTTCTCATCTTCAATAAAGAAGGTTCATAAATTGTTGCTTTTTCATTTCTATTGTTTATGTTTTTCTTTTTTATAAATTAGTATATTTATCTCTCTCAATGTGACAAACCAAAGTGTTGTTATGATGTTTAGAATAAAAAAAAATCTAGAAATTGTAGGGTTAGAGTTCTAGAAATGGTTTGAAAACGAAAATCTCAGATTATATTTGGGTTGAAATTATATCAATCGAAGTATTAGAGAAATGTGAGGTGTCAATTTTAAATCAATGTTCACTATTTGCTCTTATTTCAAGTTCATAAATGAAGCTGCCATTAGCCACCATACACTCAACTAAATCCCTTTGTATACAATTTTGTGATATAAAATAAATAATAAGATTTTAACCTTGTTATTTCATCCAACATTGTAATATAATAGTGATAAATGTTAGAGTAAAAACTTATTTACATAATTAATTATCTAATTACTAAGGTCCATTTTCACACTAGCACCTTAAAGCACCTTAATCTTATTAAAGTCGTGTACTTTTTTGTGTCCTCAAGTCATAAGACGAGGACACATGTCATGATTTATTTATCTTCATTTATTGTTTCATCTAGGGTTATTTTTTTCCTTTTTTAAGAAATTTTTTATTATATGTCCATAAATCCAAGCCTATTCATAATGGTTTATGATTTTTTGGATGAATAACTTTTAGCTTAAGATTTGTTATTTTTGGATTTTGATTGTGTTTGAGTTTTTTTCATCAACGTTTCGGATCACACTCAATGATCCAAAACGTTGATGAAAAAAACTCAAACACAATCAAAATCCAAAAATAACAAATCTTAAGCATTATGGATTGTGGAAATCTCATAGCAACTTTTAGCTTGTTTTTCTCTCTTTCTATGATAGGTGTTCAGTTGTAGTTGATCATTGGGAGCTTTAGGGTCAAGGAATCAATTCCAACATAGTATCAAGTTCAATTCAAGCTAGAAGCCCCAATCATTCTATAAAGTGGCTTAAGGGGGGTTGGGCATGTTAGAAATAAGATACACCCAAAACAAAGATAGATTGTTCTTAAAGGGGTCAATAACTTAGTGTTGGAGCACTCCAATAAAAAAATATAAGGTCCTAGATTTCAATCCTAGAAGGTCCTAGGTTTGAATCGTAGGCGGTCCATGAAAAGCTAATATTTTATTCTATATATAATATTCTATTAGAAAGGGGTGTATTTTAGTGCCAATAGCATATTTTTTTTGTTGATGTTAACATTGTACCCTCTATCCCTTAGCTCTAATTTGTCTTAAAGGAGTTATTTTTTCTTTTTCACATAACTTAGGTAAACAATGTCAAATTTTGACAAACAAGATATAATTAGAAACCTGGTTCTAAACACTAACCAATGGTGTAGTTATTTTTATCAATTTTTTTCTAATACATTTTATCACTTGTCAAAGTTAGATGATCGTTTTTGGCTCCCTTAGCTATAATTCTTTCCCTAGAATTTCATCTTTGTGATTATTGTGGCATTAGAAAGGTATTTCAGGTCTATTTATAACTATTCATGCACTTTGTTTAAATCTTTCTCCAATTATTTTTTATTCAATTTGTCATTCTTTCACATTGTAGTTGATTGCTTGGGTACTTGGAAACAAAATTGTTTGCATGATATGACTTATTTTGAGCTATTTTATATGTATTTCTAGCATATCACTATTCTACATGTCTTTTGGGGGATTTCACACATCATGTTGTGTCATATTTTATACTCACACTCCTTTATAAAGTATCATGGGGTTTTTTTGCGTAAATTATTTTATTTACAATCACAACCTTGTCTACCTTCATGCATGTGCGTCTTGTTTTGTACGACCTTTTTGAGTTGTAAATATTACCTTGTGCATTTTTTGTTGATGTCTCTTCTCCTTCATGCACTAAATTATGACACATTTAATTTTAGTGTCCCTAAAATCCCTCTCCCTTGTCACCATTATGGAGGGTTCATACTTCTTGTGCTATTTAATGTCCCCAATTTGAGTCAATTTTTTTTTGTGATCGTTTAGCTAAGTTCTTGAGTCTTGTAGGCTAATTTGGTAAGAGAAGGAGACATTCTAATTTTTTTGGATGATGCATGATCAATTTTTTAGTGTTTCTATTTTTGGCAATGAACAATTAACAATATGGATCACAATGACACTATCATAAGTGTTTTCAAACTCATAGGTGTTGGATTAATTAAGAAATCACCTAATGATTAATTAGTAATTAATTAATTATTAAGTCCCTTATTACTTCAATTACTTTTAAGCTAAACTTAGAAGTGGTTTTTAATTATTAGATTGGATTATTTATAGGTCAAGTTGTCTCATCACATAAGATTAGGATAATTGTCACAATTGGAATCAAATCCTCATCTAGGGTTTGCACATTTGCTTCTATAAGAATTCATTTATACTTTTTAATCATTCCAACTATAATTCACATTATAATTTAGGTTAATCTCAATAATTGATACTTGTGTCGATGAACCATTCTCTCATGGTTGCATAGAAAATTATTTACTTTGATCTCTCATTTGTGATAAGCATTTTGGTTAAAGGTGATTTTTGGGAGCTATGGGGTTCGCTATCAACTCCAAAACTAGGTTGTTCTCCAAACTTCTTGGAGAGAACATATATTTTTAGTAAGTCAATGAGTTTACTCCAATCATATTTTGATTACTTTAGTTTCATCATGGTATGATCAAAACTAGATTCCAATGCCATTATAATGCTTTCTATAACTTGGATAAGTTATTCAAGTATTCATTAATATTTCACTAATGTTGTCTAATTTTAAAAATTAATAAAAGGACAACTTAGTGTAATAGCTCATTAGAAAGGTGAACATTTAATTTTTTTTTTAAATGGATACTTAGTTAGAGGGCCTTTACACATTAAATATTATTATTTGAAAAAGGTCAATTTTGATGCAAAAAATATTATAATATTTATTTGGGTGTTGTTCCTCTAAAATCTATAAAAGGAGGATCGAGGGCTTATTTTGGATATGCTAATGAATATTATTGTTATGTTTCCAAAATGAAATTGGGTTCTTCCACAATATTTTGAGGATAAAAAATATCTTAATATTTCTAGTTTTTGGCTTGAAAGATAATACCTAGCTATATTAGAGTGGTTTCATTCAAATGCCACCATTGAGCTACAAGCTGAAGACTCATTTTTGGAGTTGTGGAAATGAAGATATTTGAAGTGTTTTGATATTGTATATCCTAAGGTGTTTAAGTTGTAGATTTCAAGGCCATTCAACATTGAGAAATTTGCTACCTAATAAGTAGGTCATACCAATTGACTTGTTGGTTTGTACACCAATTAGAGGGGCATGGGAATTATTGATTAAAGTACTTAGGGTTTGAGGTTTGTACCACTTGGTAAGGGGATGACCATGTTCCTATTTGAATTTTATAGGAAAACTAATATAACATCATTTCAGTGAGGTTTGATGAAGTTTGAGCATTAATTGAAGTGGTTTCCTAATCCTTGTTAATGTTTGGTGTGTTGGATGTGATTTGGGAAATTTTTTTGTAGTGTTGTTCGTTGTCCAAACCTATTGTTGCATATTATCAATGCATTCTTAAAACTATACCAGCATTATCCTCAAGGTATGTTGTTGTTATTACAACTTGGGTGGGTTTACACATGATTTTGGATACTAATTGGGGTGTTATAACAATTTTCTTTACATCACCTCTTTATATGCATATTTGTGACAATAATTATATTCTTATTTTGGAAATATATTGTGTGGGTTAATCTTGTAATGCTTCAAATGGTCTTACCATCAAAAGCTTTCTTTTTCATGTATTTGATATTGTAATATTGGATGGTAGTACCACTAGTGGGATTGATTTTTGTTAATTTTGATACCCCATTTCACAAGTAGTTGCAATTTTCCTCATTGGATTAAGTGGTACGAGCTTTGATATTTATTTTCTGTTTAAATAATTTTTCCCACTAAATAGTTAATGTGCTATTATAATTCTTGTTGAATAAGGGGATGTTTACTTTCTTGTAAGGCTTGCATTCCATTGAATAATTATTTTGGTTGAGTTTCCACCTAATGCCTTCTATTTCACTAATTGATTTTAGTTTGTAGCTTTCTAAAACACTATATGCTTGCACCTTGCCCATTTTGGGATGTGGGAAATCAAAAAGTGGAAAGGAAGTTGTTATTCCTTTTTTTTATAGTTGAGCTAACCAAACTTCAAAAAAAATCTAGAGTGGTTGTTACATGTTAATGTTTACTTAGTTTCAATTTGGAGTGAGCTACATATCTAGTTTTTGCTCTTATGTACTAGGCAGATGTAGTGGCTAGTTACCCATGTATTGTGGTGAGATGAAACACCTACTATGTATACACTCTTACATCCCTATTTTTTGGTTGCAACCTTCCATCCTTAGTTGAATAGTTGTTTCAAACTATTAGCACTTGTATTTATTACTTGTAGCTTACTTTGCATTGGTTGAGTGGAATCATTGGGTCACTCGTGTAGATTGATGTGTCATATTTATCTTCTTGATGAAGGATCCTCCCCTTACCTACAAAATCTCACCACATACACACAGAAAGAGAAACTAGATGCAAGAAGAGAACAAACATTTTCCTTTATTACTAGAATAAATTATAGATTATATGCCATCCTATGGGCTACTTATTACATGCATATGCCGACTAATAGATCTAAGTTTCCTTTTGTTCTGTACTATAAGCTATTCTCTCACTTCCCCTTGGCATCGCTCGCCTTGTGCTCCTTTAGTTTTTATATCTCTCTCAAACTTTCTAGGTCGGCCTTTTTCTTTCCTGCTCTTCATATCGTAGTTTCCATTATTGTCCAATCAACTTTCAAAATCACCAAGGCATTACATCATTATCAATAGCTACACCAAGTCGGCCAATAAATATGTATTTCACAACATTGTGGAATTTTTTAATATCGCTCTGCCAAGTGTTGTAACCTAACTTTCCATCCACCACGTTGACCATCTACGTTCATCTACTACTTTCAAAATGTCGAACATAATTTCTTCAAGGTCCTGACAACATGTCAATGTCTCACCAATAGGAAGGTTATCGAGTTGTCAAAGAGACATCCTTCAAAGTTCTGTCGACACCACTCTATCTCATCGATAAATCATCCTTTCACCAGCACCATTCGATCTATCTCATGCAATCTACACCATTTCTAGCTGACCTCGCAAATCTTGTTCGAACTCCACCAACATCTTAGTGGGGCTAGCGGGCTACTGTCGCATGTACACTTTTGACATCACCATCCACCATGGTCACCATTCGGTTGGTTCCTTCCACACGTGTCATATTTTCATTTGCTTATGCCTACAAGTCATTCTGATACCACTTCATCATCACATCACCACATCATAATCCATAACAAGGATATGGATAACCCAATCTCTCTAGGCCATGTGTCAGCTTCATCACCACTATCACCCATGTCATCATGACTGGGTCCCACTCGGTAGGCTACCTTCTTATTGCCATGTCGAAGAGACATTCCTCAATGTCCTGGCGATACTCCATTGTCTCACCGACAATGCTTCCTTATGCATTATTGCCCCGTTGAGGAGAGTTCTCCTAGACTCCTGCTGATCCATCCATGTCTTGTCGATAAGAATATTATCGGCCCATTGAAGGGACTTCCCCCAACGTCACACTGAAACACTTCGGTCATGCCGATATTGCTCTATTGCTGGGACAAAGACTAATGTCCTGTCGATACTGCAAACTCTCATTGATGTAGCTCCATTTTTCCAGCCCCATCATTCCATCACTAGAATGGGTAGAAACCTCCTACCGATAATCCAAAGTCTCACTGACAAGGGAGCAACATCAGCAAAAGGGCTGGAGTGTGATGCTCCTACATCAGACTCCCCAGGTGATTAAAAATTATGTGCTCCTACACATGACATCCACAACGTCAACTTTTAGAATCAGTTTCTTTTTCCTCATCTTCCAGTTTCTTGATTCTGCACTTCCATACTTGCATTGTTTCCTTTGAAGCTTCTCAAGCTACTTTAATCTGCTTCTTTCCTTTTGGGAATACTTCCTTCATCAATTTTCTTTGTCAACTCCAAATCTCCACCAAGTTGACTCATCTTCACGGTCTCCCACTGGCATCAACAAAACTACTTCTTGAATTTTTACTACTGCAACTGGAACCATCAAGCCATTTACACCTTCATTAATTACTTTCCCCTCTACTGCAAGTTCCTCTATCAAATCTACACTTTGACCATTTGTCTGTCTTTTTACTGCAATCCCACTTAAAGCCTCAACACCTTTGTTCTCCACTGCATTTGGCATTTCCTCATCTTCACCAGCCACAACGTCGTGCTCTACTGCTGCAATCACATCTTCATTTTTTTCTTCATACACTGCAAAAACTTTTGGATTGCTCTCTTTTTCCATGCCTCCAACAAGACAAAACTCTACTGCAAACTTTTCTCTTGATTTTCCTTTCTTCTCCTCTTGTGTAAGGATTTCTTCTCCAATGCCATAGACTTGACATCTTGCTACAATCTTTTTGTTCCCTGCAAACACAACACTACAAAAAGGATTATTAAAATCACAAGCCTCTAAAGACTCTTCATCACCATCTCCTTCTAGTGCAATAGATTTCTTCTGCTTCATCAACATTTCACCTTCACCATCCAAATAACTTTAGATTATCCTCATCTCTTCTCTCAATAAGAGATCGTGTTCACCAAGTTCCTCATAAAATAAGGGACCTTCAAAGATCTTTATGTCTACAACTAATCTTCTATCAGCCTCATCTTCAATTCTTTATTTATTTGTAGGTACTTTACAATGTACCCCGTATTCTCCACATTGCATGCTTCCTTCTCTCATCACCTACAAGGTCTTATTCTCAACCTTCTCCATACCCTCTTGTGATAGGGAAAAAATAAGTGTTAGAAAAGAGCAGCAAACAAAAGAGTGCAAATAACAACTAAAAACACCCTACACCTCAAGATTGGCCTAAAGATTAACTAAACTAAGCAAAATGAAAGATTTCACCTTGTTGAGTTGTCCTTTGGTTGGCCCTTCGATCTTTGATATTTGTATGCTCCTTGGATGGCAAGATGCAAGCTATGAGATGAGATGAGGATGGAAAGATAAGTGGAAATGGATGCAAGAATGCAAATTTGGCTAAGTATGGCTCAAGGAAAAATTTTGCAAGAGTTTGGCTAGCATGAATGATCTCTCCTAAAATGAGAGAAAAAGGGGTATTTATAGAGGATTTGGAATTCTCTAAGGAAATGGATGGTTGAGATTGAACCAACAAGATCAAGATGTAGGGCTAAGGTGAGTTGAGAACTCACAAGCCCTCACATCTTGACATGTGGCATGTGAAGTGGCTTGTAAGAGATGATGTGTACATGAGGTGGAAGGAGAGTACATGACATGGAGGTACTACATAGTACCTTGGGATTGGACAAGATCTCCTCATAAAGGAGGTCCTTGTCCCCATGTGGGTGAGAGGACATGTGAGGAATTAAAAATTCCTCAAATATCCACATGGGAATGAGAGAAGGAATTTAAAATTCCTTGGAATGCATTGGGGGATTAAATGTGAATTAAAAATTCACATGGGGAAAGGGGTGCCTTCTCCAAAAGGAAAAGAATTTAATAGGGTTGACTTAGGACACATGACATGGAGATTAGGTTGACCTAATTAAGTGATTAAGGTTGTGCAAGTACCTGATTAGACAAATTAATGACCTATTAGAGGCAAGTGGGAGATTAGGAAGAGTTCACATGTGACTTGATGTGACAAGTCAAAGATCACATGGGGAAGAGAAAAAAGAATTTAATATTCCTTGGAAGGATAAAAGGAATTAAAAATTTCTTGAGAGGTTGATTAGGCTAGTTAATGAAGGATTAGAGGAGGGTTAGGTGGCTAAGAGAGATTAGAGGCCAACTTGCAAAAGTTGGAGGATGTGACACATCCTAATCAAGGATTAGGCATGTGCACATCCTAATGATGAGATTAGGAGAATAATTAGGATTAAGAAAGGGATGTGACATGAAGGGAATTCATTTGATGAAAGGGGAAGGTATTTAATTATTTAACTAGATACCTTAGGGATTAGAAGAACTTTAGAGGTATTAATTAAATAATAGTGATATTACTTAATTAATGCGGATAAGGGAATGTTTAGATGAAAGGATAAATTTGGATAAATTAAGTGTCCAAATCTAGGTGTCAACACCTGCATTCACAACTTCAAAATGAATTACTAACAAATAAATCAAGAGACCAAGTTGTCTCCATGGGTGCCTCTTTTATGGACACTTTCTCTTCCTCTTCCATAACATGTTCCTTTATTCCCAAGCTTTCCTCAAGAGAATCTAATTTCACTTCAATCCCTTTCAAATCCGTAATCAACTTCTTTCCTCTCATCTTTTCCCAATATTCTTCCCAAAATGGGATTATCATGCTGGTCTCCTCATGACCCATCTTTTCCTCTTATTCAAAGAAATCTTCAAGAAATTGCAAGTCCTTTTGCAGATACAAGTCCTTGCAACAATCTCTCCCTCTCTATTTAGGATATTGACCCTTTGTAATCACAGGTCCTTCCTGCAACAAATCTCTTTAGGATTCAAGCTCTCTATAGTTGCAAGTCTCTTCTCACTTGCAACAATCTCTTCTATAACTCAAATCCTCTACAGTTATAGGTACTCCTTGTCACAATACCTCACTCACGCAACTATCCTCTACCCAACAAAGATTCTAGAAGATGCTTCCTCTACCCACCTTCTCTCAATGGAGGAAATCTACACCTTCTACCCAACTTTATCTCTATTGGAGGATAGGGTTATAGACCCTCTTTTAAGGATGCAACAAACATGCTTTCTGCAACTCTTTCTCATCTCATCACCCACGGGTCTTCTGGCTTCAACCCACACTCATAGGTCCTACTGCAATTGTCTCACGTTCGACACTATGTTACAGACTCAGGACAACCAACTCTGACATCACTGATGAAGGGTCCTCCCCTTACCTACAGAATCTCACCACATACACACGAAAAGAGCAACTAGATGCAAGAAGAGAAAAAACATTTTCCTTTATTACTAGAATAAAATTATAGATTATATGCCATCCTATGGGTTGCTTATTACATGCATTTTTTGACTAACAGATCTGAGTTTCCTTTTGTTCTATACTATAAGCTATTCTCTCACTTCCCCTTGGCATTGCTCACCCTGTGCCCCTTTAGTGTTTATATCTAGCTCTCAAACTTTCTAGGTTGACCTTGTTCTTTCCTACTCTTCATGTCGTAGTTTCCATTATCATCCAATCAACTTTCAAAATCACCAAGTCATTACATCATTATCAACAACTACACCAAGTTGTCCAATAAATATGTATTTCACAACAATGATGTGGAATTGTCGAATATCGCTCCACCAAGTGTTGTAACCTAACTCACCATCCACCGCATTGACCATCTTCATTCATCTACCGCTTTCAGAATGTCGAACTAACTTTCTTCAAGGTCCTGGTGACATGTCAATGTCTCACTGATAGGAAGGTTATTGGGCTGATGAAGAGACATCCTTCAAAGTCCTATCGACACCACTCTGTCTCATCGATAAATCATCCTTTCACCAGCATCGTCCGATCTATCTCATGCAATTTGCACTGTTTCTCACTAACCTCATAGATCTTGCTCAAACTCCACCAATATCTCAACAGGGCTAGCAGGCTAAGTATGTCGTGTGTACACTTCTAACATCACCATCCACCATGGTCACCATTTAGTTTGTTCCTTCCACGTGTCATATTTTCATTTGCTTATGCCTACACATCATTCTGATACCACTTCTCTGCCACGTCACCATGCTCATAATCCACAACAAGGATGTGGATTACCCAATCTCTCCATGCCATGTGTCAGCTTCATCACCACTATCAGCCATGTCATCATGACTGGGTCCCACTTGGTAGGCTACCCTCTTATCGCCATGTCGAAGAGACATTCCTCAATGTCTCGGTGATACTCCATTGTCTCACCAACAATGCTTCCCTACGCATTATTGCCCCATCGAGGATATTTCTCCCAGAATCTTCTCAATCCATCCATGCCTTGTCAATAAGAATATTATCAGCCCGTCAATGTGACTTCCTCCAATGTCACAATGAAACACTTCGGTCATGCTAATATTGCTCTGTCATTGTGACAAAGACTAATGTCTCATTGATACTGCACACTCTCGCCAATGTAACTCCATTCTTCCAACACCATCATTCCATCACTAGAATGGGTAGAAACCTCTTGCTAATAATCCAAAGTCTTACCGACAAGGGAGCAACACCGGCCAAAGGGCTAGAGCATGATACTCCTGCATCACTTCTACTATCATATTTTTTCCTTTATTTTCCATTTGATTATTTTTCAATTAGTTTCATTGGTCCACTCATGTTAATTTTTATTTTCTTGATCCTAATCTTCGTTTTTATTTTGGTTTTTCATTTTTAGTAATTTATAGTAGTTATTTCAATAATTTTTTGCAACTTATTCATATTGTATTTGTATTTTTATGCTCTTTCTCTCTTGGGAGATTTTCCTTTAGGTTTCTTAGTCCTTCATGTGTATTTTTGGGTAAAAGTGCAAACCTATGTCACACTTTATAAAGGAAACGGTCAACACAAACAAAAATTCTAAAATTTGACCGCAAAAAAGTGGTGTTTCTAGTTAGTGAGCTAATGGACTCTAGGGCCTCCACCTCAATAATCTCCTTTATAATAGAAAGAATAGTGATGTGCTCAAAGGATAGTCTAGCCAAGGGTCTTGATGCCTAGTTTTGGGTATGTTGTGCCCCCACGCTATCTTGTTTGGAGGCCCCACATCTGCCTTTGAACTCTCACATATCAAAATAATTAGGGATCTCATTTAAAAAAAAACTCACAATAGAGTTTCCTCAATAATTATTGTAGGACCTCATTGTTATTGCATGTAGGATGGGAAAAAACCATCCACCACCTATTACAAAAAAATATTTCTTATCCCTTGGTGGCGGCACCAATGGATAGGGAACCTCCTACAAGCAGCATGTAAGGGTGCATTGGTTTGTGAGTCAGTGAACAATGCAAATAAGTTAGAATTTTTTTTTTGTTTAATATGGTCATAAGACAATTTATTTACATAAATTTGTCTGTGTTCATTCCTTTTGTTTGGCCACTCATGAATATAATGTGATAGATGATGGATTCTACTGAGATTGCAAGGATGGTCTATGGGAGTTAGTGGTGAGGCATGGTGAGGCATTGTTGGAGAGAATTTTTGTGGTTGTTCTTCAATAAGGATTTAATGAGGAGGTGAATCAAGGTTTTCATAAAAAATTGGTGCATTATCAACTCTTGAAAATTATGAAAAATCCACTCAAAAAACTAATTCAATCTATCTATTTAATGAAATTTTTACACTAGAAAACTAAAAAACTTACCTCTTTGACCTCGAGGATGTCATAGCAGTATTTTGGCAACAATTTGGTGTACAAGTGATGATGAACGGTCTCTCCCACTATGTGAGTACAACTCAAAAAAGTTGCAGATTGTAACCTGGTTTAAGGTGATCCCACAATACTGGTTTACAATTTTTGGCCAAACTGGACATTGAACTAATTTTTTCTATCTAAATCTTCACTTTTGGACACCTATAGTGGCTAAACTATGAGGAATTTGAAGATGATGCAAACTAGTGATTTGTGACATTTTTTCTGTATATTCTAAATATATTTTTTTCAAAATTTTTGGAATCAGATTGCACTTATTTTTCCATCTCCTTCGAAAACTAGTTTTTTTTTCAGTAAACACCATTTTTAAGGAGTGACGCTCACCGTATAACACAACTTTTTTTCTATGAAGGATAAAATTCTAGTTTTTTTGAATTTAGATTTGTAACTATGATATCTAGTGCTTCCAATTGGTTTCATAGTGTTTTATTTAATATATTTTCTTTATTCAAGTTTCAAAGTCAAACCAATTACAATTCAGACATAGGCGGACCGTATAACACATAATTTTTTTTTATGTATGGAAATTCAATTTTTTTTTTTGTTGGATCAAGGACTTCAATATCTGGTGCACTCATATTTTTCAAAAAAAAATCAATAATATTCTATTTTTTCACATGTGCAGAACATAGAACTTGATTTTCAGTGAAAAACCTACATTCACAAGAAATAAAAAATAAATATAATAATCAAATTAAATTTAATTAAAATTGTACTTTTTTGGAAGCTTATAATAAGGAATGCATATTTATAAAAAATAAATTTTAAATGAATTCATGTGATCCCCCAAAAGGTAAATCAAAAGTGGTTTTTATCTACATTTTGATAGTTGTAAAGGAGACTCCGTTATAGGTATGGTTTAAAACTAGCAGGGTTCTATCCAAGGGGGCTTGGTCTAAGGTAGTTTGATCAAACCCTCTTCAATTGGAATTCTTTAAATGAAACTTTTCAAGGCTTAAATCATTATATTTTCTAAAAATATGTGATTTCAACAAAAATCAGGATCTACCAGAAAGTGTAAAGCACTATTGTGGCAACACCCTTTAGGGAAAGAACAAAAATGAATTTTTTTGGTGTTATTTTTTTATTTTTATCGCTAACAGACATAATATGCTTGCATTTTAATGTGAGCATGTTATGGCTTGGGGTGAGTAATCCTAAGGCTTGGTAACTCTAGACCATAATGTGAGTATGTTATAACATGATCATGTTATCTTCTCTAGGGGGGAAAAATTTAGGGTGACCACTTTTTGGTCTCTCATCTTTTTGCACATGCCCAATTATAATTCAAATTTATAAGTTTACTATGATTTAGCTATATGTTATTAGGGAGATTCTTATTCAACTTAGTGTGGCAATGGTTTTGGGGGTTGATACATGTGTATGAGTGCTTTTAAATCAAATCTTTCAATAAGATGACATATTCATCATATCTCATCTAGATTTTTGTGTCTAGGCTTTAATATATGAGATAGTAGTAAACACTATTTTTCAATCAAATGTAGATATGTGAAGTTCTCTTGGTTGATTGGGTAGAAATAATAATGTGATATAGTAATGTAACCTAAAACTAGGTACATAATATCCCTGGTAATAATAAAGATGTATTTTAATTATAATGGTGTGTGTAGAGGGGGTTATTAGAAACGTAAATTTGAGAGGTAGAAATGAAATTATAGGTGTTTATTAGTACCCTATGCACACAAGTGCTATTCCATTAGTTTATTAAGTGAACCCCCTAATTAATAGAATTATTTATTTATGTTATTTGTGTATAAAGAATTACTTGATCTATCTCAATTCATATAATAAATTTCAATTTATTTTCTATTTTTAACATATCTTAAATTAACAATTATTTTTAACAGTGAAGTATTTAATTTAATTTTGATGTATCTATAAAGGTTCACTACATAACAAAATCAATTGATGTGTTTGAAAGAAATAATACAAAGAACACAAAAGAAAAGTATTAAAAATAATATTAGGACACAATAAAATAAAAATTGTATGAAAAGATACAATATAAAAAGACAGGAAATATTATAAATAAAATTGGGAGGATATAATATAAAGAAGAAAAAAGAAATATTATAATCAATATAAGAAGATAACTTGGAAGTATTGAAAATATATGATATAGAGGACAAAAGGAAGTATTGAAAATAATTTATAATATGGAGGATAAAAGGAAGTATTTGAAATAATATTATTATAATGGTAAAATTTGCATACTAATATCATTTTCTATTTAATTCTTTTTGTGTATTTTGAGATAATGTCTTTATACATGTACATAGCAACAAATGACATCAATTTATGTGAAGTTGTGTTCATTTTCTTATCATTTTCATCTGTTTACATACACACACTAACACCCCTATTCATCTAGCCCTACCTTATTCAATTGCATAGGAACTCTTGTACATTTGCAATATCCACTTACTTATCACACTTATTTATCCATATACCTCTATTTAGTCATTTGTCATTGGAGTTGACCATTGTCCCACTTTAGGACAAGGTGACAATTGGAAAATTTTTAGTTTCCAATTTAAAATTTGGTTTATTAGGATCCTTCATCCTTCTACCTTGAGTCAATAAAACACATTTGGTACAAGTTAATGTTATGTGCTAGTGTTTAGAGACATCAAGTACATTTCATTTTAATTATCTCTAAATCTACTCAAGCAATCAAAAGTATGCCATTTCTAGAGCACAAGACACTTCAATTTGATGCAATAAAAAGAATAATGAATCTACATTCTTAGTCTTTTCTTGTTATTTTTTATATTGTTCAATTTTGAAGGATTGATCTAACCAAAATCTCCTTGTGATAAACCAACAATCATTTAAAGTATCTCTAAGTATTGTAAGTCTCCAATCATATTTAGATAAAGTAGAGAAAAATGGTACATATCAAGTGAAGTAATAATACAATAGAGTACTACTAATTGCTAATACAAATCTATAACACAATTATAGAACTACAACAACAAATTAGTCTCATACATCTAAACTTGTCTTTTGATATATCAAAGATGTTTTTAAAAAAATCAACTTACTTATTAATAAAGATACACCATTTGTTGCATATAATATCATACATATTCTAGAAATTACGCCATTCTTCAATTATCAAACTAAATATCATTTTCCATCTTATTTAAGTTCTAAAACATATTATCTAGTTAACTATCTTCAAACATATACACGCGTTTAATTTAGTAGTGCTTTGGTGACGTCTATTTATTGAGCCTAAATTAACTAATAAGGAATCTTTACTTTCCTTTTCAATTATAAGAGGACAAAAACGAATTGTTTTTAGTCCAAATATACTAAGTAGTTCAATTATAAAGAGGGCATTAAAATATATTAATATATATCCGCAAAGTTTTTTGTCTCATACGGGGACTTTGAAAATCACATTCTTGGTTTTTTTCGCAACAATCGCTATAGCAGAGGATTCTTGATTTCTTACAAATCTTTCTGAATCTTTACTTTCACTGGGGTTCAACCTTCAGAGCTTCGAATGAGAGATGAAGACAGTGTGTATGCTCAAGCCTTCCAAAGGCATAAGAATACGGAAAATTTTGAGCCCCAAATGCTAGAGGAATGGAAGATGGCCCTATATGAGGTGTCATTTATAAAGGGTTATATTTTTACAGGGTAATTTTATTTTTTTTATCTTTTTAAATTGGGTTTGTTTTGTTTGTTTCAGATTTGTAGTAACTCTATTCTTGAACCATCAATTTATTGTTTATGGCCATCAATTATTATATAAGTGTGTGTACTGTTAAAATATTACTTACAATAAATTTATATTTGAAATGTGAAAGAAACTAATTTAGTAGTTTTTTATTTAGTTGAGTGGTTTTATATAATATTTTTTCTTATTTTAATATTTTGTTTATGAGAGTAGTAGAGTATTAATAAAGATGTATAATTCTTAGTTGTTTTAAAATAAATTAGTAATATTGATATTGACAAAGATTAAAATTCACTATTCAAATTGCAATATATAATGAGAAGGAAAAGAAATAAAAATATATAAATAATATTTTAACAAATTTAAAAAGGAAAAAAAATATAAAGAAAAATAATTTTACTTTATTTTGTATTTTTAATCATTTATGAATATCTATTTTTATATAAAATAAAATAATATAAATACTTTTAAGAGATGATTTGCTATATAAATTACAGAGATCAAGGAGAGCTGTTAGAAGAAATTGCTACAAATGTAGCAAAGCTTATTGATAGCACCAAATCTCAATCAAAAGCAGCTGCTGCTGATTTGAAAGGAGGAAATTATTAGAGCAAGAAACTTCTGGATATGACTATGTGAGTTTTTTTCTTTCCATGTTTCCCAATAAACTTCATCATCAAATTATTCTCAATTGTAATATTAAAGACGACTCCAGACAACAGCTCAAATATTCGATTTCATTATAATAAGTATAAAAAACTCAAATATCAAATATATCATTTTTTATCTCATGAAAAATTACTTTACCCTATCAATTCATGTTTATTGTTTTTTAATGTATATCACTTAATATAATTCTACTGTAATTGCAGGTAAGTTAAATGGCATATTAGCTGCAGTAAATTTTATGTGGATCTATTTCCACTACAACAGTCCCTGCCGAGTTGACTTTCGATATATATTTTTTATTATAATTTATTTGTAGCGGTGTCTATCACTTGCTGTAATTACATTATAGTAATTTCCTTGGAGGAATTTGGTTGATTTAGTTTTGCTTCAAATAAATGTATATTATTATTATTAAAATACAAGTCAGCCTGTTATTCAGTTTTAATGTTCATTATTTGACTTCAATTACTGTAAGGGAATAAACATCTTATATGGATTAACTTGAAGGTTGATTAAATAATCTTTTTAATAAAGTATAAGTAAATTGTATTAATAAAATTTTAATATTATGTGAAATTTGGTTAATTTAGAAATATGAAATCATTTTTGCAATTTAAGTATTGTCTTGATTTTGAATAGTCGGTCATTTTTTATGTGGGTTAAGTTTATATTTAGTTTAAATGCTTCAATAATATGTAATATATTGGATTTGTCATAATTCATAGAATCAATCTAGTTAATCATGGACTTTTATAACTTGTTTGATATTGATCTCTAAAATCAAATTTTGTGTTAGGAAATATAATATTTAGAAGTATTTAATAAGGTGTTAAATTGTGATGGTCAAGTTCTCTCCAATCAAACCTTCTTGTTGAACCAATTTTATGATCTTGGACAAATGTTCAAAGACAATATTTTCAATCATGCAATTGTCTTATAAACATATTAAAAATACAATGAGTTCATTTTAATTCTCGAAATCAAAATGCTCCTTAAATGGCATCTCATTTACAAGCCTCGTACTCTTGATTTCCTTGTATAAATTAATCACACTTGTCTAGACTCTACAATATTATAATAGTTTTACTCAACCCAAAAGTAGAAACATAAACCCATTGCATCCCTTCTTTATATAATTATAATATTTTTATAACATAATATACATTTATAATTATGAAATTTGCATACCCATGTGATTTCTCATTTACTCTGGACACATTTCAATACTTTCCTTATTTTTTATATTCAGAAAAAAGGTGAAACTAAATTGCTAAGAACATAATAATATGTTTTCAAATTTGAAACAAAGATTACCCAATATGATAATGTGATTGATACATTTAACATAAAATTATAAAATCAACAATACCAGAGGTAACACCAGATTTACATGGAGAAGACCTTTCGAGAAGAAATCCACATGAGAAAGAGGGAAATAATATTACTAATCTTCAAAAATATGCATACAAAAATACTCTTCACTTAAATTCTTTAACCAATCTAGCAACACCTAGATACTTGCAACTCAATACAAAAATACTACCTTATGGATCACTTGCAAAAACCAAAAAACATTTTATAAGAGGGGGAATAAAAAGAACATAGATTTACAATAACGGAAGCAAGATATGAGCAATATGTGATGTACTCAAGATTGTAGTGATATATTGAACTAAATCAAATGAAATCAATTCTCTACGATTTACAAATTATTCTTTGCAAGTATAAAGGAAAACAATGAGATAAGATTCAACAAGAGATTAACATGTGTCTTAATCATGTACAATGAGACCACTACCTCAACAAATATTAAATGACTTACAACACAAGAATCAAATGTCAAAAGATAAGAAAAGATCTTGTAACAACTAACACTATCTAGAAAAATTTCCTTCTAGGACCTAAGTGGACTTAGGATGTAAATAGGAACTAGATAGGTAAAACACCTATTTACACCAAGCCCCCTTAAGTACAACTTAGGGAGATGATTATTCAAAGATGCAAGGATGGATCCCAACTATGAGGCCATATTAGGTATCCATGTACATCAAAAATACAATCTCACAAATGGAGAAAAGGGGAAAATTTAGTGGGATAAAAATCCTCCCCAAAAGAGAGATAAAGTAAAAAATACTCTCAATGATACATGAGGGTGACAAAACCCCATGTGGGGAAGAAGACCCCTCATAAGAGAGAAAAGCATAGACCATACAACCCCCCTCAATGGCAAGTCTCTTGCAAAGGTAGAAGCTTGAAATTGAATGCTAAAGATGATCCAATCTCACCAAACAACACTCCTCCCCTTAGGAACAAATAAAAAAAATGATATGCAAGATGTCTTTCCATTCTTGAAATGAATATGTGGGAAGAAGAATGGTATGTGATGTATTTAAACTATGCTCAAGTGTCTCCATGTTGATGTCAAAAGCTGACTTACTTCAAACATGAATTCTAAGCCACACAGTTGATGATGTCAATCCATAATCTCCTAGAGATAGATGTAGAAAATACTTTGGAAAGATAGAGATGTCCCCTCTAAAGACAAAGAAGCCTCCTCTAGATGTTTTCCAAAAGTAACCACACTCATGTCAAACTATGAAGAGTGATCATGTAGAGAATGAATAAGAGGGTCAAAGAATTCCCTCACAACAAAGAAAGAAGGATAATCTCCATAAAAAAGATGTATGTAATCAATGGTGTCTCCCAAATTTGGAATATGGAACTCAACAAACAAACTAGAAATGTCTATCAAGTATACATCCCAAGTAGATGTAGCTAGAAAATGATGTAGACCCTACTACATTGAATCACAAGAGCCCAACACTGTGCCAACATGAACATCATCAAATGTAATAAAAGATGGAGGAGATGAAATGCAAGGCTCAAGAATGGGATCAAATTTGAAAACTCCCAAGTTTAAGAATCCAAATGTCTCCTATTAATTATGGTTCACACTAGAAGTATGATCAATAGCCAATGGAACAAGGTCAGCATCAGAAGAAAAATCTAAAAATGTGTACAACAAAGCTGAATGATCAACCATCCCAGGGTAAGTGCACCAAGATGGTTCCCAAAAAGGGGGCTTAAGTGGCCACTTTTTTTTTGAAATTAGGAAATACTGACCTTGGATGTGAAATTGAGGATACTTACACTCAAAATTTTGAGATGGAACAAAAAGAAGGATTCAAGTGCTCTGAGTCTACTTTCTAAACTACTAATTTATTTTGAAAATGGTTGAGATTAAGGGGTTCAAACAAGGGACGTACACAAATTGGTGTTGTTTTTATCAGAAAAAACATAACATAGCAACTCTTGTACGACCCTCGTACAATGAAATTTTTTTTAGTATTTTTAAAATTGCTATAGTCAAAAGTTAGCTAACAGTACTATGTATTTGATGCACGATTTTTTTGATAATTTTTTAATGAATATTTTATTTTTTATTAATTTGTGAAGTGGACACTTCCTGAAAAATAGAATTTTGGCCGTGCTACCCCTACAAATTTTGGAACCTAATTGATTTAAAAAAATTAAAAATTAAAAAATTGTAGACTGGAGTCTAGTTTCTAAAAATGTAAATTATTTGAAAATTTGATGAACGGTTAAATTATAACGAAAAAAACACGAAACACTACTATTTTCCAAAAAAGAGACATACAAACAAAAGAAATTGTGGATGAACTCGACTTAACATTGTCAGAAAGTGAAAAAAAATTACACTGTTTGATAGCTAAGAGAGAACCTAACATTACCCAGATGTTCGATTTGTTTGATATTGAACCACATGCAATCCTGACCGTGAGCATGAACCCAAATATGTGAAATATTGTAGAAATTTCAAAAAACACGTCTCTGGTCATTGGGAATGACCTCCAAGCCTTTGGGTTGGTATTCCAAGGAAAATACCAATCCCAAGGCTTGGGGATTCCCAAAGAAAGATATAATG
>VDFB02120993.1:127281-144601 GCA_007258455.2 Sequoia sempervirens | reverse complement strand
CTCTCCTATCTCCATTTCCCTCCCTCCATTGGAATCCCTCTCTATCTATTTATACATATCTATCTCCCTCTCTGTCTCTCTCCATATCTCTCTTACTCATACACACACACACACACTCCTCATTTCTCTCTCCCTATCTCTAGCTCTATCTCTATCTCTATCTCTCCATATTTAAGTTCTTACATATCTTTCTCTATCTCTATCTCATTTTCTATCCATCTCTCTTTACCCCTATATATTTCTCTTTCTCGACACCTCTCTATGTATCAATTCCTATCTCTATATTTATATTTCTATCTCTCCCTGTCTCCCTGTCTCCCTCTCTATATATTTATCTCTTTTGGATCTATATCTATCCCTTTGTCCTCTCTCTTTATCTCTCTCTCTCTCTCTCTCTCTCTCCATATCCCTCTCCTCCATCTCCATCTTCATTTCCATCTCCATCTCTATCTCTAACTTCCTCTTTATCTCTATCTCCTTACCCCCCCTTTCTCTGTATATATATATCCCCCTCTCCCTATTTCAAACATATCATTAGTCTATTAGAATGAAGCCTTAATATCTTCTCGATTCAAAGGTTTTGTTTTAGTTGTGTTCAGATCCTTGTAAGTAGATGCATATTTATTTGATTTGAAGCTATCACTTCTCCATTGAGACCTTTGTTGCACAAACAAAATCATTTTTTAAATAGCCTACCAACTGACCTCATGTATTTTACACAAATATATGTAAACAAAACAAAAAGTTCCCTAATTGACCATCCACACTTCTTTGGTGTACCCATCGCACACCAAG
Organism: Sequoia sempervirens; assembly: GCA_007258455.2. NCBI lineage: Eukaryota > Viridiplantae > Streptophyta > Pinopsida > Cupressales > Cupressaceae > Sequoia > Sequoia sempervirens. The sequence continues at coordinate 143,806 of VDFB02120993.1, read as the reverse complement.
GTGTGATTGCTAGTAAATTAAAACTCATTATATTACTATGCAACTAATTAATAAAACAAAATAACAGTATATATTTTTTTTAATGGGTAATTTGTTACTTTGTGTGGTAACTACCAATAAAATTAATTAAAATAACTATAAATTGTGTCTTTATCTTGACACTTGGTGTTTAATGTGTCAGTCATTTGCCCTATTAAGCACATGTCAAGGACCTTAAATGGAATATGCTTCTTTACGTTTGACCCTTGTTTTTTACCATTCCACTTCACACTTGATGCTTTGATTATTGAAAATTCATTTATAGCATGCATTCTACGGCTTCACACATGCATTATTGAAAAGTCATCACATGTGGATCCTGAGAAATAAATGCTTATGAATCCCTCTCATGTCTTCAGCTTGCTAGATAATGATTTGAGGACACATTTTGATTTTGTCTATGGTATGGGTTAACCACTTTTTCCATGTGATATGGTATGGGTTAACCCCTTTTTCCATGTGATATATCCTTCTACCTTTTACTGATGTATGATAACCTTGCCAGTTGTCTTCATCCCTTTCTGCTCAACCTGTGCATTTTCGTGATTCTTTTGTCTCATTGATTCTTTGAAGAAAGGTGATAGAGGGGAGCCACTTTGATAGCCTACATGGAGGGTGTAATTTATGGACCCTTCTAGAGGAATCAACTGATAAGTGGCGTGTTAGAGAACGAGCTCAAAGAAATGACAATGACTATCTAGCCCCAAGAATGCACCAGGGCATGGATGTTGCATCATGCATAATCGGATGGTATCCCTACGATCAAAGTACCACTGACAATATCATTTGGTGTACCACAACATTCTATATAAAATAAAATTTTGTGTTAGAAAACTCTTTAAGTGTTTTTTTAGTTTATACATTATTAAATAAAAAAATAATTGTTATGTTTTTTTTTTAATTTTTAAAAATAACTTTTAACATTTAAAAATAAATAAAGAAATAGTATTTATGTTTTATTTATTTTAAAAAAATAACTTTTAACAATTTAAAAAATAAATAAGTTTTTAAATCAATTTTGTATTTATTAATACGTTTAAATGTATGTAATAAATTAAATTATTAAAAAATATATTTTTATAAGCATAAATCATATATGTATAAGATATTTTTATTTATTTTTAAAATTTAGTCTAGGTTAATAAAATGCTATAAAATGAAGGAAGTCAATTTTCATTTATTTATTATTTAAAATTTTTACCTATATATATACAAATGAAGGTAAGAGGGGAGAGAATACCTCCCCTCGAGAACAATGAAGGTAACCCTGTGGAATGTTAGGGGCTTAAATGCCCCTAACAAGCAACACCTAATCAGACACCAGTTAGACTTAATAAACTTTGATGTTGCTTTATTGCAAGAAACTAAAATGAATTCAAGCTCTATTATCTCACTTTTTTCAAAATGGTCTAAATGGAAATTTTATGTGCATTTAGCTTCAGGGGCTTTTGGGGGCTTACCATTTCTTTGGAATGAAAATAATGTTTCTCTCAGGGTAATTTTCTCCTCTTCTAATTGGGGCCTTGCTCTTCTAAAAATCAAATTCTCTAATATTAAGTTTTGGCTCTTTAACATATATGGCCCTATCTCTATAAGTGAGAAGCAATGTTTATGGAACTCCCTATCCTTAGTTCTACAAGTTCTTTCAGAAAAGAAGCCACCTCTTATTTCAGAAATTAACTCATTGTTGAGCCTATTTCAACTAATACTTCTATCCTTGAGGCTATTCCTTCAGTGGTATCCTGTAATGACAATGCCATGTTAATGGCCCCATTTTCTCTTGATGAAGTCAAAGCAACTGTTCTTGATATGTCTCCTGACAAAGCCCCAAGCCCTGATGGATTTACTGCCAACTTCTTCCAGAAGTGTTGGGAAATTATTGGTTTTGATGTTTGGCGGGCACTTGAAGAAGCAAGGCGTAATAGGACTATCCTTAAAGAACTCAATAACACCTTTCTTGCAATTGTCCCAAAAGTGGACTCTCCAAGCACCTTTGCTGATTTTAGACCCATTTCCTTGTGCAACACCATTTATAAAATCTTTACTAAAGCAATTTCCATCTGCCTTGCTAAGATTATTCCACATGTCATTTCAGAGGAACAAGGTGGTTTCATTTCGGGGAGGGATACTATTGAAGGTGCAATTGTAGCCCATGAAATATTGCATTACATAAAGTCATATAAAATTCTAGCCATGATTCTAAAATTAGATATGATGAAGGCTTATGATAGGGTAAATTGGAATTTTCTTCTTGTTGTTTTGCGCAAATTGGGTTTTTTCAGAAAAATGGGTTAAATGGATTTCCTCCTGCATCTCTACAGCAAGATTTTTAGTTCTTCTTGTGGTTTTTTCCCTTCATCTAGAGGCATCAGGCAAGGTGACCCATTGTCACCTTTCCTCTTCATTCTTAGGACGAAAGGTTTAAGCAAAGCAATAAGAAGAGAAAATTATTTAGGTGAATGGAACGGTATCCAAATTCTAAACATGCAGGAAAAACAAACCCATGGTCTCTTTGCTAATGATACTTTATTGTTAGGGCATTCTATCCCTGAAGCTAAGGTAATCAATAGTGTAATTACAGATTTCTCATTAGCTTTAGGTCAAAAAATAAATCCTTCAAAAAAAAAAAAAATTGTTCAATGTTCCATATTTTATTCAAAATAAACTAATAAATTTCTGGGGGTATGATGTGGGCACCTTGCCTTGTTCCTTCCTTGGTATCCCATTTTTCATTGGAAATAATCTTCATGTCTTCTGGGAAATAATTTGTAAACTGATTCTGGATAGAATATCCCTATAGAAGCACAAATGGCTTTCCTTTGCTGGGAAAATTCAAATGGTGAAATATGTTCTTAATGCAATTCCTATCTACATGATGTCAGTTTTAGAGGCCCCCTGTCATACGTTAAATCAGCTGAAATCTACTTTAGGCTCCTTCTTATGGAATGATAATGTAGGGGGAAAACAAAAAATTCCACTTATTTCTTGGGATAAGGTCTGTTTTCCAAAAGACCTTGGTGGAACTAGAATAAGAAATCTCAAACTTCAAAATGCAACATTAGGTGCAAAGCTTACTTGGAAATTATATCAAAATCCACAGTCAAGATGGGGGAAACTAATGTTCTTGAAATATTTGCACTCCCATCCACGAAAATCTCTCTTCAGGGCCTCATCATTACCAAAAGGATTAGCGATCTGGAACTTCATTGCTTCATGTAGATCGATCATCTTCCTCACCTTTCATGGTTGATTCATAATGGTAAAAAATATATTTTTTGGGAGGATATGTGGAATGGATATCCTGTTCTTTCCTCTTTTATTGATTGGGGAAATCTTATGGAACTTCTAAAAAGTCTTTGGGGCTCTTTTGTTGCTAATTACTTCAATGTTGAATTTATTGACTCCATTCCAAAAATTTCTTGGAAATCTGTAGATAATTTAGATATTCCTCCATCTATCAAAGAAGCCTATAAAAAGGAGATGGACAAAAGATACATTATCTTCACACTTAAGGATGTCCTAATTTGGACCAATTCAAAATCAGGGGAATATTCAGTCAAAGAAGGTTACAATACTCTTTTGGCTTCATTAAACAAATTAGATCTTCCACATATACTCTTGTGGGATGAAGCTTTCCTCCCTAAAGTGGGTGCTTTTGCTTGGATTGTAGTCAATGGTAGGGCTCTAACTACTAAGAGGCTTGACAAGTTGGGATTCGTTACTGCTTTTCCATGTGTCTTCCGTGTCTACTTTTTAGAGACTGGGGATCATCTTTTCCTGCATTGTCCATTCACAAAGCACTGTTAGTATTGGGTTTTTTCCAAATTAGGTTGGTACTCAATGGTTTGTCCCACTTTATCCATACATTTTCAATCTTGGCCTTTGTTACATCCTGCTTCCTTTTTTCATTGTTTATGGGATGTCACACCATTATTAGTTTTATGGCACATCTGGAATGAAAGAAACAACATATTTTTTAGGAACAAGTGCTCTCCTGTTGAGGATGTGCTTATCAAATTGGAATCCTCAATTTCAGAAGTGGTTAGATCCTTCATTTTCAAGAAAATTGAGTCATTAAAATCTTTCTCTAATTGGGATGGTTTCATAATTAAGAATTGGCCCCTCATTAAATCCTTACCCTTTCATGGAGCTTTTTCTAATAAAGTAGATAAGATGTTGTTATGCAAAGAGGCCAAATGGGTGCCTTCCCCCTGTTAATTGCTTCAAATTAAATTATGATGGGGCCTCAAGGGGTAACCTTGGGAAATTTTGGGTTGGTATAGTTATAATGGACTTAGATGCTAACATTGTCAAAGCAACCTGTAAGATGTTGACGATGGGCATGAATAATATGGCTGAACTGGAAGCCCTCATCATGGGTTTGGATCTCACAAGGTCCCTTCAATTCAATTCATTAATTATTGAAGGTGATTCCATGGTTATTTTTCATGTTGTTTCAAGCCAAAAAACTCATGTTTGGCAGCTACAATACTTGTTAGATAAGGTGCTAATTCAGTTGAAATGGTTCAATGTCTTCTCGCTATCCCATTGTTACAGAGAAGCAAATACTATTGCTGACTACTTAGCAAACAAATCTATAGATGAGCAATTACCTCTTACAATTTTTAGTAAGGAAGAATTTCCCCTTACTAAATGAGATTCTACAGTGGGATTTTTGATGGCATGATTACAGTTCAGGTATCTTTTTGTTCTCTTAGTGGCATCTTGGTATTCCTATCGTGAGAGGGCATATATTTCAATTTTGTTGCTCACTTTACTATTCTTGAAATTGGCACTATTGTTGGCTCACCCTGGCTGCTTCTTTATAGTTTCTTGCTACTGATATATATGGCTAATTCATTTGGGCCTTTATCCTCTGTGCAAATGTTGTCTCATCTCCTTTGATGGAATAAAGCATCTTTGGTAAATTCTTTCCTTGTGGATAACATGCTCTATTCACCCTTGATATCCCTAATTCATTTGGAGGTTTCTGTTGGTTTTTTGTCTCACACTTGGCATGGTTATAAAGTTGAGACAACACAATTTTATTACTCTATCTTGTTGGGGTAGTGGCCTATCATTTTATCCCATACTTGACGCATGGCTTGGTGTTTTGGCTTTATCACTGGATTCGTCTTATATGACTTTTTGGTTTCAGTTGGTAGTCTTTCTTGCTCTACATGGATCATGTTGGTTGTGTTTATAATCATAATATATTTGATATTTCATTTTGAGTTTGACTACTTATGAATTTGTTTTGTTGGCTCCTCCATTCAAGATTTTAGTCTTCATATAAATATAACATGGTTTCCTTGGCATAGCATGCTCTATTCACCCTTGATATCCCTAGTTCATATGGTGGTTTCAGTTGGTTTTTTGTCTCACTTGGCATGGCTATAAAGTTGAGATAACATAGTTCTAATACTCTTGTTGGGGCAATGGCCTATTGTTTTATCCCATACTTGACACATGACTTGGTGTTTTGGCTTTTTCATCAGATTCTTCTTAAACGGCTTTATGGTTCCAGCTGGTAGTCTTTTTTTCTCTACATGGCTCACGTCAGCTGCATTTAGAATCATAATGTATATGATATTTCATTTTGAGTTTGACTACTTATGAATTGGTTTAGTCAGCTCCTCCACTCATGTTTTCAGTCTTCATATAAATATAACATGGATTCCTTAGCATTTTTTAATATCGAAGACATATTGGTCTCATTTATCAATGGAAAATTCAGTGACTTGGTATAGGGTGGCAGTAAATCTGGTATGTAAAGTTTGTAAGGATTCCTTCCCTTTTGACAATGATAGACTTGGTCAGATTTTTTTTTTTGATGATGAGGACATTGCTTTAGCTGTTTGCAAGGTGGTTGGTAACTCATGGATTTAGGAGAACTCTAACACATCTTTTTCTGAGATTTTATCTCACTTTTTTACTGTTATCATGGATGTGCTTCTGGATGATAAGTTGGTTAATGTTCTTGCTAACAAGTTTGTACACGCTAACTTGATTCATGGTTTGGATCTTCAGGAAGCCTTAGATAGTTATTCCTTGGACAATGGTACATTTCCTATTGCTGGGTTCATTCCTAAAATTTATTTTGTTACTAATGGTTGCTTTGGAGATCTTTTGATGATAATTAGGTCTAGCATCATGAATGATAACTTTGAAGAAACCATCTCGAGGTGCAAACGTCTCAGCGACAAGCTCTCTCCAGAAGTCTTGACTGCAGGGGTAAACCTTTTCCTATTCAACGTTTCTGCAAGATCTGATAGAGTATCTTCATAAGCCGTGAAGTCAAAGAAGAGCCTTTCTTTGGATCATTTATGGCCGTTATCCTATTATGAAGCTAGTTCAAGTTCCCGAGTGGTTGGGGCGGGTTAAGTTCTTTGCTGTCCTTCTTCCATTTTTGTTGGGTTGTTCTTTCTTTGGATGGAAAAGTTGTATTTGGGGCCTTAGCTGGTCCTTGGGTTTTTTCTATAATCACCATCTGTGACTTTATTTCTTCTACATGGAGCTATAACTGAAGGTTTTCTTCTCCTGGTTCTTTCCTGCTGGTATGCTCCCTTGAACCAGAATTTTGTAAGAATTATTTCACAAAATAATAAAATATTTCAGTGGCTCAACCACTTTTATTAAAAAGAAAAAACAATTGAGATAAAATTATAGATGTTTAATTTAATTTAGAAAATTTAAATTGAGAAGGTTTTAAAAATAATTTTTAATATATTAATTTATTTTATTAAAAAAATTCAAATAAAGTTATTAGTTTAAATTAAAATAAGTAAAATTGTATGGGATAAATATATAGATAAAAATTAAATTACACATAGGATAAACATATAGGTAAATTAAACAAAAAAAATTGAAATGCCTTCAAGCAGGATTCCTCTGAGTGGCGTATAATGGTCTTCTTCGAGCTGTGTGCAGGTCGTTGTAGGGCGTGTTTGCGGGGGCTTAGATCCCTCTTCTCCTTTTTTTATGATGTTGTGTTGGATGGGTGTTGTGCTGGCAACATTCAACGGGCTCTAAACCTATGTAACAATGCTATAGTGTTTCATTTAGACAAGACTCTACAGGGGAAAGCCAGTGTGGACAATGTTCTAAATGGCAAGCTAGAACATGTGGCTATGCGGGATTTAGTTGGGGGATATGTTCCCTCTCCTTTTTTGGGGATTGACGATCCTCAACCTATTCCTTTTTTTGTGCCACGTCCTGCTCTATCTACTGGTGGATTTCCTTCTTTGGGTCGGGTGAAGTCTTTCTCTGAGGCTGCTAAAGGTGCTCGGTCTCCTACTCAGGCTCAAGTTTGACCTTTTCCCTATCCTCATGATTCCCCTGTAGTGGTCTATGGACCAAAGGTTGTTGAGAATGAGGATTACTATTTGAAGCAGGGTGTAGTTTGCAGGTTTAATAGCTTGTGGCCCTCCCTTCTCAATCTCCATGACTGGGTTTTCGTCTCTTGGAAGCCTTTAGTCTCTAGACAAATTGAGCTCTATCCTAGTGCAAGGGGGTTCTTTTTAGCAACCTTCTCCTCATCCATGGAGCGAGACAGTGTGTTGGACATGGGGTGGATGTGGGGTATTCATTCACTATCCATCAGGCCTTGGTCTCGTTCTTTCAATCCTCTTATGAAGCCGCTGAATACCAAACTAGTTTGGGTTTGTTTTCTGAATCTCCCTCTCTAGTTTTGGGAGGATTCATGTTATGAAGCTATTGGTAACACCATTGGATGCTTTTTGATGGTGGACTCTATGACTTGGGAGCTTGAGAATACTACGATAGCTCGTATTTTAGTTGATTTGGACATATCCAAACCTCTCCATGGTGATGTAGTCTTATTGGTGGAGGAAAAACCTTGGAAGTAGCTCCTGGACTATGAGGGCCTCCCTTTTCGGTGTAGGACATGTTTCTTTGTGGGTCATTTGGCCTCTAGTTGCCCTCTTTCCTGCTGTAAGAGCGCTGCTACCTAGTGGAAGGATTCTCTCAGATCATCTCACAGTGGGTTCTCCTCCTTCAAAAGGTTCTTCCATGAAGGATGACCCTACTGAGTCTTCTCAATAGTCTACATGTCCTACCTGGATCCTCTTTTGGCTATCCCTTCTGTGGAACCACTGTTGCCTCAAATTGCTATCACTATTTAGGCTGAACTTGTCCAATCCTTGTTTAATGCTTATGCTAGTCCTTCGATCGCTCATGTCTCCTCTTCTGCGCTGTCGACTCCCTTGTTGCATAGTGGCTATTGTGGATCCACTTCTTGCACCTTACTCGGTGGACTTCGATTTTGAGTCTTCCTAGTTTGTTGTGTTGAGAAAGAAGAAGGGACTCCCAAAATTTGTCGCAACTTCACGGCCTAGGGTCAAGGGAGTCAGATTAGTCCCCTTAGATTATGGGGTTGTCTAGTCCTCGTCTATGGTTTGACAACTATTTTTCAACTGTTACTATGTGTGGCTTGTCCTCTTTTCCTAGTTCATTCCTGGTTTGAACTAGCTTCTTTTTCGCCTTGAGGGCTCTCAGTGTAATGGGTACAACACCATGTAAATGCTGAGCTTACTTTATCAAAACCATATAGGCAAATTAAATTACACATAGGTAAATAAATATATAGGTTAAAATAAGTTAAATTTAATTTAGAAGGTTTAGCTTTATTGAATTATAAATATATAGATAAAAGTTAAATTAGTCATAGGTAAACATGCCACACACATCATATTTTACATCAATATTTTTTTTTAATTTATTTAAATGAAACATGTCTAATACAAATAAAATTAACATAATGAATTTTTTAAAATTAAATTAAACATCTATAATTTTATCTCAATTGTTATGTAAAATATCTTAAGAAGATTATTAAAAATGTATAACTTGAGAGTTATACATCGAAAAATCTATATATGATAATTATTAATTTATTTGTATTAAATTTATAAATCTTTTTTTAAAAATACCTTAATTTTAATATTTTATAGAGTTATTAGATGAAATTATTATTTCATCTAAATAATAATAACTTATAAATAATTTTAATAACTTATATTTGGTATTTAAATAATCTATAAATCTTTTTAAAATTTTATCTTTAAATCTAAATTTAAATACATTTCACTTATTTAAATCTAAAGAACTAATTTAATGTTATAACTTTATTTTACATAACATTTATATATATAGGTACAAATTTAAAATAATAAATAAATGAAAACTAGCTTCCTTCATTTTATACATAAATTTAAACATATTAATAAATACAAAATTGATTTAAAAATTTATTTATTTATTAAAATATTAAAAGTTATTTTAAAAAAATAAAAAAATAAATAAACATAACAATTAGTTTTTTATTTAATAATGTATTTTATTTTATAGGGAATGTTGTGGTATGCCAAATGATGCTGGTACTTTGACTGTAGGGATGCCATCCGATTATGCATGATGCAACATCCATGCCTGATGCATTCTTGGGGCTGGATAGTCGCTAGAGAACATGGGGATATTGTTAATTCACTAGTGTGTTGATAATAAGCTATTTATTTGCTTTGGATTTTGTCCGATTGTATGCATACTAAGAGTCTGTAGATTCACATGTAGATGCGATATATTTTTTTATGGGTATGTGAATCTTACAGATTTGACTCATATACTATGTGATATTCTCAAATCCCAGTTTTATTGAAATAAAATCTCCCTTTGTTGCTAAGGAACGAGCCCATAATGCATAAAATGTAGGTCAACCGTTTATTAACATTGGATATGGGCCCAATGTCCTGTGTTTATATGATTAAGTGTGATAATGTGTGTAAAAACCTGCTAGGCTTTTAGGTTTTTATACATTTTTCTAAGAGTATGCCATCTTTTTAGAATCACTGTGAAGGGGGTTTTCTCTTTGATTTTAAATAGTGATACACAAACCCTTGGAAATTAGTGTTGGAATTAAACCTTATTTGCTTTGGGTCTTTTCCGTTTGTATGCATGCTAAAAATCTATAGAAATACCCGTAAATGCAATATATCTTTTATTTGTTTGTTTTAGGGTAGCGAAACAAATTCGTTTAATTTGGTTTTGTATTGTGTATATTGGGTAAACATCCTTTTTTGTATTCGTCACAATTATTTAGTGTTAAGGATGGAATAAGTCATGTATTGTCATAATGTTTGTATTGAGGGTAGCATTCACTCACTAAAAAGGTTAAATCTTAACAAGGTACGTGAGAAACATGACAGATTCAACCCATATACATCATAAGTTGGGTTTTAAATTATTTGTTAAAGTAGGCTAGTTTTTTTCAAGTTGTCAGTTAGCTCATGCCCTATAGCCACTGTTTGATGTCTCAAGTATAAATTTTGATAGGGCCACTTGGTTATCCAGACCCATTTATAGATATTGTTCAAGGTAACCATTAGAGCCCAATTACAATGTTGAATCCAAGAAATGCATGATTAGTACATTTCTTTCAATTAGGGCTCCTTTCGGGTCAATGATCATGTGCTACAAATTTTTTAGTTGTCGATAATAATTTTAGTGTCAGCCATTGCGTTTCCTATGTGTATACATTGAATTAGCTCGGGGGTGTGTCTCAACACCGTGCCCAAAGAGGGGCATCCACAAAAGGGAAATACACTCAATGATGCCTTGATATCATGAGAGATTCAGAAATTGATCTCCTTATCCTTAGTTTTCAGTCTTGCCATGTATTCTGTTGAGAGGTTTAGTCTAAATTAGGGTTAGGCTATGTTCCATAGCCCAATTCAGATTGGGCAGATGTTAGTAACAGATGTAAGAGTAATGTGTTTGAAGAAAGGAACCTAACTAGTGTTACTGCTTTCGATAGCATCAAGGTTTAATGAGGTGATGGTTGGGAAGAGTTTAGTTTTCAAGTTTTAAACCAAAATAACGCCCTTGTTGCCTCATGGTTATATGTAGAATACAATTTTTTTGGAAATGAACATGTCCCATCCACTTGTTGGTGACGTGGGCTTCCAACTAAGCTAGTCTAATCTTCCCTGCCACCATAGCTCATCCTCTCCACCAACCGCATTTACTTCTTCATTCTTCTTGCTTCTATATTCTTCTACATTCTTCCTCTATGTTTCTCAACTCTTCCAATGTTTGACATAATATGGAAGCTTCCTATGATACTTGAAAATAAAGCTCTATTTTTGCAAAGGGAAGATTTAAGGGCAATGCTCTATTTTATGAGGAACAACGAAGTCATGACTGTAAGAGCACGGGAAACTCTGTTTTATAAAAATGACATTAATACGAATCTGATTTGTTTTTAATATTCTTCCCATATATGTTGTTATTGTGTTTTTCTCTGTCTCTCTTCTGTAGCTATTCGCAGCTTTGCTTGTCTCTATTTTAAAACCAACACCACTTGTTATAGGTTATTAGCTTGTGTTTCCTTCTTTGACTCCACATCCACCATTGATTTTAGACCTTGCCAATTTCGTGAAGAGCTACTTACAATGTACTCTTCTATTTGGTCAATGCCATGGTTTGCTAATAGGTCTGAAGCCTTATTTGCTTCACAGTAAATGTGACTTATTGCCTAAACTTGTACTTCCTCCATTAACTCTTTTATTCTAAAAATTTTGGACTGTAGATTCCAATCTTCTATCCAACCTTTTGATATTATATTTATACAGACATATGAGTCACACTCTAGTTCTATATTTTTCATATTGCATTCTTTACATAATAGCAGGCCCCTTATAATACCTTCAGTTTTTGCAACATTATTTGTGGCGATTGGGATTTTGATTGATAGGGCTGATACTAGCCTTCTTTTTTCATCCCTTATTATGCACCCAACCTCTGATCTTCCAAGGTTTCTCGAAGAGGCTCGATCTGTGTTTAGTTTCAGTCTTCCATTAGGAGGACAAATCCATTTGGCTTTCTGTCTTTTACCCTTTGAGTCAGGGGAAAATTGATAGAATGGGGGGACCTTTGATGAACCCCATCTCTTCATGAGCTCATTATCCAAAATTTTAATTTTTTTCTTCCCTTTATGTTTGATTTGAGCATTCAACCTTTCAGTAATATTGCTTTCTATGATGTCTATCACTTCCTTAACATATTTACATTTTTCCTGGAATATGCGCCTATTTCTTTCTTTCTAAATATTTGAGATGGTAATTGTAGGAGAGGCCAACCATATTTGACCCCAGTAGTCCCCTTTTTTTATATTGGGCCAGCCCACAAATAGTTCCTATAAACTTTTGTTCCTTGGTGATTTCTATTCCAACCTTTTTGATAACCAGTCCCATACTTGTGATGCGTATGGAAAAATTAGGAGAAGGTGGTCGACATCTTCATCACTTTCTTTACACAATACACCTCATGTGGGCCCTTCAATCCCAATAAATTTTAGGAAATCCCTAGTTAGTATCCTTCCATGTAATACGAACCACGATAACGCCCCTGCTTTAGGTAGTACCTCTTGCCCCCAATAGAGTTTACTAGGCCAATTTCTTTCCCCTTTGATCATTTGGATCTATTAACCCAATTTGACTGAATATTTCCCTAATTTGGCACTGCACCATATTATCTTATCAGCCTGATTGTTGAGACATATCGGTCTAGCTTGAAGAATTTCTATGAGTCACCTTCTGATGGGTTCCTCCACATGACTTTCTGCCAAATATGACCACCTCCAAAGGCCATTCTCTCCCTTTATGCAATAGTCACCCACATATCTCCCCAATATCTCTTAGAAAAAAGGAATGTAAGGAATTAATTCTTGGTAGAAGAGGAATTAATTCTTGGTATTCTACCAATGGGTTATGCCCTCCCCAAGAATCCTTCCAAAAATTTCTCTTCTTCCATTGTTGATCTTCCATGTTAGATGGTTCATGATTAGGTGTCTACAATTTAGCATGGAATTCCATATGTGTGAACCACCTATAGGATTAGCAAATTTTGTTAATATTCTTTCAGGTTCATCATTATCTAGATATTTTATTTGTAGTATGACACCATAGTGATGAGGGATTTTGGAACATTTTCCAAATCAGTTTGGCTCCTAGTGCAAATTATTTTCTTTCAAGTTCCTTATGCCAGTGCCACCTTCAACCTTGTTTTTACAGACTTTGTCCCAATGAATTAAAGGAATTCAATGTTCCTCATTAGATCCCTCCCAGAGAAAATGCTTTAGGATACTTTCTAGACTGGAAGCAACTTTGTTAGTTAATTTCATACATGACATTGCATAGATTGGGATAGTTGTCAGTATTGCTTTTATTATTGTGATGCGCCTTGCTAATGAAAGTCATTTCCCTCTCCATTTTAAAGATTTGTCACTACATCTTTCAATAGTTTATTCCCAAAGCTTTGTTCTTATGATTTCTTTAAACAATGGCACCCCCAAATATTTACAAGGTATGTCATCAGTTGTATATCCCATTATTCTTGAAATTCTTTTTTGTAGCACCTTTGTATTAAAAATGTAAACTTTAGATTTCTCTTTATTTATTTACTGTCTAGAATTTGTGATATATTCCTCCAGACACTTATTTACCATCTCATCCTCTCTTATGGTGGCTTCACCATATAAAACTGTATCATCTGTGAATTGCAAATGTGTCATTGGATCCACACCTTGTGCTATCTGCAATCCATACCACTTACCCTGCGCTTGATAAGATGTTGTATTTCTGCTTAGTGCTTTTTCCATTAACACAAATAGGAAAGGAGAAATTGGATCTCATTTTCTTATGCCATTTTAGTTTTCAAAGAAGCCACATGGTGCATTGTTGACTAAGAGTATCTTACTGATGAGATACAGTAGTAAATCATTTGGTTCCATTCTTTGCAAAAGCCCATATGTTTCATAATTCATAATAGGAACCACCATCTTACCCTATCATATGCTTTACTTACATCCAATTTTAGCATCATGCATGGCCTTCTATCTTTGTTTATTATATGGAAAGCTTCATTGGCAATAAATATACTGTCCACAATGTCCCTTCCTAAAGTGAAGCCACTCTAGTTTTTTGATATTAAATTTTTAAGTAGATTCTTGAGTCTATTTACCAGTGTTTTAGAGATTATTTTGTATATTATACTGCATAATGAAATGGGTTTGTAATCACTTATGCTGGAACAAACCTCCTTTTTTGGTATTAGTGCCACAATTGTGTTATTGATATCTTTAACAAATTTGTTATTCTTTCTAAAGTCTTCTGCCACTTCCCAGATTTCTTTTTCTAGAAAATGCCAACATTTTTCTATCAAAAATGTTGGAAACCCCAGCCTTGGGGATTTGTTAGGGTGCATTTGAAAAGTTTCCTTTTTTTTATTTCCTCCCTTGTAAATGGAGCATTCAGCATATCATTCTCCTCTGGTGTTACTAGCTTTGGTATGTTTTCCAATATTCCTTCATCATTTAGTAGGTCCACACTCCCTTCTGGTGCAAGCAGTTGTTTAAAAAAATTGATTGCTTCTGCTTCAATTTCCTCAAGAGTGTCTAATATTCGACCATCTAATGATTGGATAGACATTATTCTTTTCTGAGCAACCTTTATCTTGGAAGAATTATGAAAGAATCTTGTGTTGGAATCACCTTCATTTAGCCATAATTCCCTTGATTTGGATTTTTAGTATTCCTCCTCTCTTGCCAAGATCGAGCGTTATACTCTTCCATGATGGATTTCTCCTTTATATAATCTTCTTGGAACATTCCTTGATTCATAACTTTGGTTTCCAGGTTTGACAGTTCATCCTCTAATCTTTCTTTTTCGATGAAGATATTTTTGAAAAATAAGTGATTCCATTCTTGCAGTTTCTTTTTGATGTGTTTTAATTTGTTTGTGAAGATAAAACTCCTTGTTCCAACATATTTAGGTACGTTTTTCCACCACAGTTCAATTTTCTCTACCAGACCCCCTTTCCTAAACCACATTTTTTCAACTTTGAAATATTTTTTCTAATGGTTCTTCCCTTCTTTGATCTCTAATCTCACTGGTAGATGGTCTGATTCGACCAATGAGAGGATCCTTGATTCAAGTGTTGCATCAAATTCTAGCCAATTTTGGGAGCAGAGGAATCTATCCAACTTTTCTTTATATTTCCATCTCCACTTTGTTTGTTAGACCATGTAAAAAGGCCATCTTTTGTGTGTAGGTCAACAAGGTTGTTACTTGTTAGAAAAGCCCAAAAAGATCCCATTGAGTTTGAGAAAGCTCCATTTCCAACTAATTTTTCCTCAATTCTCAATACTGCATTAAAATCTCCTCCTAAAATGATCCTCTTTTCGCCCATTGAGGAGATTTTTTGGCTTAGTGTTTCCCAATGTCTCTCCTTGTCTTGAAGCTTGACTAGCCCATAGATATTAAAGAGGATAAATTTGAGGTTGCAGATCTAAGGCTTGCAACTTCACATGACATCCAATTTACTTCCTTTTCTAATATGAAAAAATGCACATTATTGTTCCTCCATAGGATGCCCGAGCCGCATGTTGTTCCATTAGATTTTGTATAGGCTTCTTCCCATCCTCCTAGATGGATGACATTTTTATCATCTACTTCTATCTTGGTTTCTTGGAATAGAACAATCTTTGATTTTGCTCTTTCTATTTGATGCTTGACCAAGCATCATCTGCAAGGGGCATTTAGGCCCTGAACATTCCAAATTGTGATTTTCATGGTTCCCTGCTTTGGGAGTGCTCTTCTCCCTTCTTGTACTTTAAGAAATTGATAATGCTTTTAATCCCTTTTTCATGTGCTAGTTCTTCTCTTAATTGCTTATGGGATTTCTGACTTGCCTTTCTCTTCCTCTTGGGGATATTAGTTGGGTCAATCAACCTTGTTGCTGATTGGGATATACACCTAGGCTCAATTATATCCAAATCATCGATATTTGCTTCGTTTTCACTATCTAATGATGGCTCTTTGAACCCTTAAAGCCACTTAGTAAACTCTCTACCCTAATCCATCAACCCTCTTGACCCTTAATCCCTCAACCCTTAAACACTAATCCCTCAACCCCTATACACTCTACCCTATACATTGGACCCTTGACCCTATACTCTCAATCCTCTACCCTCAGCCTTAAATCCTCAACCCTTAAAACCTCTATCATCCATCCTCTACCTTATAAACCCTTAAACAATCAACCCTAAACCCTAAACCCTCAACCCTTGAATCCTAAACCCTTAAACCATCTACCCTCTACCCTCATTCCTCTACCCTCTACTCTCCACCATAATCCCTCAACCCTTAAACCCTTACACCCACTTAGTAAACTCTCTACCCTAATCCATCAACCCTCTTGACCCTTAATCCCTCAACCCTTCAACCCTAAACCCTCAGCCCCTATACCCTCTACCCTATACATTGGACCCTCAACCCCAACCCCAACCCCATACCCTCAACTTTCACCTCAACCTAAACCCTTTTAACCCTCAACCCTTAAAACCTCTTACCCTCACCCTCCACCCTATACATTAAACACCCAACCCTTTAATTCTCAACCTCAACCCTTA
>VDFB02120993.1:44687-124660 GCA_007258455.2 Sequoia sempervirens | reverse complement strand
TTTACATTTTTAGAAACTACAGACTCAGCCTACAATTTTTAATTCTCTTTAATTTTTTAAATCAATTAGGTTCCAAAATTTGTAGGGGTAGCACGCCAAAATTCTATTTTTCAGTGAAGGTCCACTACAAATTAATAAAATAAAATATTCAAAAATTATCAAAAAAATCGTGGCATCAAATACATACATATAGTACTGTTAGGCTAACTTTGATCATAGCAATTTTAAAAATACTAAAATTTCATTGTAATGGTGGTCGCATAAGAGTTGCTATGTTATGTTTTTCTCGATAAAACAACACCAATTTGTGTACGTCCCTTGTTTGAACCCCTTAATCTCAACCATTTTCAAAATAAATTAGTAGTTTAGAAAGTAGACTCAGAGCACTTGAATCCTTCTTTTTGTTCCATCTCAAAATTTTGAGTGGAAGTATCCTCAATTTCACATCCAAGGTTAGTATTTCCTAATTTCAGAAAAAAAAAGTGGCCACTTAAGCCCCCTTTTTGGGAACAATCTTGGTGCACTTACCCTAGGATGGTTGATCATTCATCTTTGTTGTACACATTTGTATATTTTTCTTCTAATGATGACCTTGTTCCATTGGCTATTGATCATACTTCTAGTGTGAACCATTAATAGGAGACATTTGGCTTCTTAAACTTGGGAGTTCTCATATTTGATCCCATTCTTGAGCCTTGCATTTCATCTCCTCCATCTTTTATTATATTTGATGATGCTCATGTTGGCACAGTATTGGGCTCTTGTGATTCAATGCAGTAGGGTCTGCATCGTTTTCTAGCTACATCTACTTGGGATGTATACTTGACAAACATTTCTAGTTTGTTTGTTGAGTTCCATATTTCAAATTTGGGAGACACCATTGATTACATACATCTTTTTTATGGAGATTAAATCATTCTTTATTTGTTGTGAGGGAATTCTTTGACCCTCTTATTCATTCTCTACATGATCACTCTTCATAGTTTGACATGAATGTGGTTACTTTTGGACAACATTTGGAGGAGGCTTCTTTGTCTTTAGAGGAGACATCTTTATCTTTCCAGAGTATTTTCTACATCTATCTCTAGGAGATTATGGATTGACATCATCAACTGTGTGGCTTAGAATTCATGTTTGGAGTGTGTCAGCTTTTGACATCAACATGCAGACACTTGAGCATAGTTTAAATACATCACATATCATTCTTCTTCCCACATATTCATTTCAAGAATGGAAAGACATCTTCAATATCATCTTTTTTTTATTTCTTCCTAAGGGGAGGAGTGTTGTTCGGTGAGATTGGATATTCTTTAGCATTCAATGTCAAGCTTCTACCTTTGCAAGAGACTCACCATTGAGGGGGGTTGTATGGTCTATGCTTTTCTCTCTTATGAGGGGTCTTCTTCCCCACATGGGGTTTTGTCCCTCTCATGCATCATTGAGAGTATTTTTTAATTTATCTCTCTTTTGGGGAGGATTTTTATCCCACTAAATTTTGCCCTTTTCTCCATTTGTGAGAGATTGCATTGTAGATGTACATGGATACCTAATATGGCCTCATAGCTGGGATCCATCCTTGCATCTTTGAATAATCATCTCCCTAAGTTGTACTTAAGGGGGCTTGGTGTAAATAGGTGTTTTACCTATCTGGTTCCTATTTACATGTTAAGTCCACTTAGGTCCTAGAAGGAAATTTTTCTAGATAGTGTTAGTTGTTACAAGATCTTTTCTTATCTTTTGACATTAGATTCTTGTGTTCTAAGTCATTTACTATTTGTTGAGGTAGTGGTCTCATTGTACATGATTAAGAAACATGTCAATCTCTTGTTTAATCTTATCTCATTGTTTTCCTTTATACTCGTAAAGAATCATTTGTAAATCCTAGGCAATTAATTTCATTTGATTTAGTTCAATATATCACTACAATCTTGAGTACATCACATATTGCCCATATCTTGCTTCCATTATTGTAAATCTATGTTCTTTTTTTTCCCCCTCTTATAAAATGTTTTTTGGTTTTTGCAGGTGATCCATAAGGTAGTATTTTTGTATTGAGTTTCAAGTGTTGCTAGATTGCTCAAAGAATTTAAGTGAAGAGTATTTTGTATGCATATTTTTGAAGATTAGTAATATTATTTCCCTCTTTCTCATGTGGATTTCTTCCCGAAAGGGTTTCTCCATGTAAATCTGGTGTTACCTTTGGTATTGTTGATTTTATAATTTTATGTTAAATGTACCAATCACATTATCATATTGGGTAATCTTTGTTTCAAATTTGAAAACACATTATTATGTTCTTAGCAATTTAGTTTCACCTTTTTTCTGAATATAAAAAATAAGGAAAGTATTGAAATGTGTCCAGAGTAAATGAGAAATCACATGGGTATGCAAATTTCATAATTATAAATTTATATTATGTTATAAAAATATTATAATTATATAAAGAAGGGATGCAATGGGTTTATGTTTCTACTTTGAGTTGAGTAAAAATATTATAATATTGTAGAGGAGACAAGTGTGATTAATTTATACAAGGAAATCAAGAGTACGGGGCTTGTTAATGAGATGTCATTTAAGGAGCATTTTGATTTGGAGAATTAAAATGAACTCATTGTATTTTTAATATGTTTATAACACAATTGAATGTTTGAAAATATTGTCTTTGAACATTTGTCCAAGATCATAAAATTGGTTCAGCAAGAGGATTTGATTGGAGAGAACTTGATTATCACAATTTAACAACTTATTAAATACTTCTAAATATTATATTTCCTAACACAAATTTTGATATTAGGAATCAAAATCAAACAAGTTATAGAAGTCCATGATTAACTAGATTGATTCTATGAATTATGACAAATCCAATATGTTACATTATTCTTGAAGCATTTAAACTAAATATAAACTTAACCCACATAAAAAATGATGACCGACTATTCAAAATCAAGACAATACTTAAATTGCAAAAATGATTTCATATTTCTACATTGACCAAATTTTACATTTAAAATTTTATTAATACAATTTACTTATACTTTATTAATAAGATTATTTAATCAACCTTCAAGTTAATCCATATAAGATGTTTATTCCCTTACAGTAATTGAAGTCAAATAATGAGCATTAAAACTGAATGACAGGCCACTTAAACTCAGTGTCATGTTGACTTGTATTTTAATAACAATAATAATATACATTTATTTGAAGCAAAACTAAATCAACCAAATTTCTCCAAGGAAATTACTATAATGTAATTACAGCAAGTGATAGACACCGCTACATATAAATTATAATAAAATATATATATCCAAAGCCAACTCGGCAGGGACTGTTGTAATGGAAATAGATCCACATAAAATTTACTGCAGCTAATATGCCATTTAGCTTACTGCAATTACAGTAAAATTATATTAAGTGATATACATTAAAAAAAAAAAAAAAAACATGAATTGATAGGGTTGTATGAAAGAAAGTAATTTTTCATGAGATAAAAAATGATATATTTGATATTTGAGTTTTTTATACTTATTATAATGAAATTGAATATTTGAGCTGTTGTCTGGAGTTGTCTTTAATATCACAATTGAGAACAATTTGATCATGAAGTTTGTCGGGAAACATGGAAAGAAAACAACTCACATAGTCATATCCAGAAGTTTCTTGCTCTAATAATTTCCTCGTTTCAAATCAGTAGCAGCTGGTTTTGATTGGGATTTGGTGCTATCAATAAGCTTTACTACATTTGTAGCAATTTCTTCTAACAGCTCTCCTTGATCTCTGTAATATATATAGTAAATCCCCTTTTGAAATTATTTATAATATTTAATTTTATATAAAAATAGATATTTATAAATGATTAAGAAAACAAAATAAAGTAAAATTATTTTTATTTATATTTTTTTCTATTTTAAATTTGTTAAAATATTATTTATATATTTATATTTCTTAAATTCCTTTTCATTATATATTTCAATTTGAATAATATATTTTACTCTTTGTATATCAATATTACTAATTTATTTTAAAACAACTAAGAATTATACATCTTTAATAATACTCTATTACTCTCATAAACAAAATATTAAAATAAGAAAAAATATTATATAAAATATTATTTATAATTATGGATAGTGGAGTCCGATCATTAGAAGCTGCTACTCTATGCTAATTAGGATCGAAGAATGGAAAAATTGGGAAAGTAAAGATTCAGAAAGATTTGTAAGAAATCAAGAATCCTCTGCAATAGCGATTGTTGCGAAAAAAACAAGAATGTGATTTTCAGAGTCCCCGTATGAGACAAAAGACTTTGCGGATATATATTAATATATTTTAATGCCCTCTTTATAATTGAACTACTTAGTATATTTGGACTAAAAACAATTCGTTTTTGTCTTCTTATAATTGAAGAGGAAAGTAAAGATTCCTTATTAGTTAATTTAGGCTCAATAAATAGATATCACCAAAGCACTACTAAATTAAACGTGTGTACATATTTGAAGATAGTTAACTAGATAATATGTTTTAGAACTTAAATAAGATGGAAAATGATATCTAGTTTGATAATTGAAGAATGGCGTAATTTCTAGAATACATATGATATTATATGCAACAAATGGTGTATCTTTATTAATAAGTAAGTTGATTTTTTAAAAAACATCTTTGATATATCAAAAGACAAGTTTAGATGTATGAGACTAATTTGTTGTTGTAGTTCTATAATTGTGTTATAGATTTGTATTAGCAATTAGTAGTACTCTATTGTATTATTACTTCACTTGATATGTACCATTTTTCTCTACTTTATCTAAATATGATTGGAGACTTACAATACTTAGAGATACTTTAAATGATTGTTGGTTTATCACAAGGAGCTTTTGGTTAGATCAATCCTTCAAAATTGAACAATATAAAAAAGAATAAGAAAACACCTAAGAATGTAGATTCATTATTCCTTTTACTGTATCAAATTGAAGTGTCTTGTGCTCTAGAAATGGCGTACTTTTGAATGCTTGAGTAGATTTAGAGACAATTAAAATAAAATATACTTGATGTCTCTAAACACTAGCACATAACATTAACTTGTACCAAATGTGTTTTATTGACTCAAGGTAGAAGGATGAAGGATCCTAATAAACCAAATTTTAAATTGGAAACTAAAAATTTTCCAACTATCAACTTGTCCTAAAGTGGGACAATGGTCAACTCCAATGACAAATGACTAAATAGAGGTATATGCATAAACAAGTGTGATAAGTAAGTGGATATTGCAAATGTACAAGAGTTCCTATGCAATTGAATAAGGTAGGGTTGGATGAATAGGGGTGTTAGTGTGTGTGTGTGTAAACAGATAAAAAGGATAGGAAAATGAACACATCTTCACATAAATTGATGTCATTTGTTGCTATGTGCATGTGTAAAGACATTATCTCAAAATACACAAAAAAGAACTAAATAGAAAATGATATTAGTATACAAATTTTACCATTATAATAATATTATTTCAAATACTTCCTTTTATCCTCTATATTATAAATTTTCAATACTTCCTTTTGTCCTCTATATCATATATTTTCAATACTTCCTTTATCTTCTAATATTGATTATAATACTTCTTTTTTCTTCTTTCTATTATATCCTCCCAATTTTATTTATAATATTTCCTTTGTCTTTTTATATTGTATCTTTTCAATAAATTTGTGTCCTAATACTATTTTTAATACTTTTCTTTTGTGTTCTTTGTATATTATATCTTTCAAACACATCAATTGATTTTGTTATGTAGTGAACCTTTATAGATACAAATTAAACTTAAATTAAATACTTTAATGTTAAAAATAATTGTTAATTTAAGATATTTTAAAAATAGAAAATAAATTGAAATTTATTATATGAATTGAGATAGATCAAGTAAGTCTTTATACACAAATAACATAAATAAATAATTCTATTAATTAGGGGATTCACTTAATAAACTAATGGAATAACACTTGTGTGCATAGGGTACTAATAAACACCTATAATTTCATTTCTACCTCTCAAATTTATGTTTCTAATAACCCCCTCTACACACACCATTATAATTAAAATACATCTCTATTATTACGAAGTATATTATGTACCTATTTTTAGGTTACATTACTATATCACATTATTATTTCTACCCAATCAACCAAGAGAACTTCACATATCTACATTTGATTGAAAAATAGTGTTTACTACTATATCATATATTAAAGCCTAGACACAAAAATCTAGATGAGATATGATGAATATGTCATCTTATTGAAAGATTTGATTTAAAAGCACTCATACCTATATCAACCCCCAAAACAATTGCCACACCAAGTTGAATAAGAATCTCCCTAATAACATATAGCTAAATCATAGTAAACTTATAAATTTGAATTATAATTGGGCATGTGCACAAAGATGGGAGACCAAAAAGTGGTCACCCTAAATTTTGCCACCTAGAGAAGATAACATGAGCATGTTATAACATACTCACATTATGGTCTAGAGCTACCAAGCCTTAGGATTACTTACCCCAAGCCATAACATGCTCGCATTATAATGCAAGCATGTTATGTCTGTTAGTGATAAAAATTAAAAAATAACATAAGAAAACTTCATTTTTGTTATTTCCCTAAACCAAGTTACAGTCTGCAACTTTTTTGAGTTGTACTCACATAGTGGGAGAGACCGCTCATCATCATTTGTCCACCAAATTGGTGCCAAAATACTGCCATGACATCCTCGAGGTCAAAGAGGTAAGTTTTTTAGTTTTCTAGTATAAAAAAATGATTAAATAGATAGATTGAATTAGTTTTTTGAGTGGATTTTTCATAATTTTCAAGAGTTGATAATGCACCAATTTTTGATGAAAACCTTGATTCACCTCCTAATTAAAGCATTATTAAAGAAAAACCACAAAAAATCTCTCCAACAATGCCTCACCATGCCTCACCACTAACTCCCATAGGTCTATCCTTGCAATCTCACTACAATCCATCATCTCTCACATTATATTCATTAGTGGCCAAACAAACACTTGGTCAAACAAAATGAATGAACAAAGACAAATTTATGTAAATAAATTGTCTTATGACCAGATTAAACAAAAATAATAATTTTTAGCTTATGTGCATTGTTCACTGGCTCACAAACCAATGCACCCTCACATGCTTCTTGCAAGAGGTTCCCTATCCATTGGTGCCACCACCAAGGGATAATCAATATTTTTTGTAATAGGTGGTGGATGGTTTTTTCCCATCCTACATGCAATAACAATGAGCCTACAATACTTATTGAGGAAACTCTATTGTGAGTTTGTTTTAAATGAGATCCCTAATTATTTTGATATGTGAGAGTTCAAAGGAAGAGGCGGGGGCTCCAAACAAGATAGAGTGGGGGAACAACATACCCAAAACCAGGCATCAAGACCCTTGGCTAGACTATACTTTTAGCACATCACTATTCATTCTATTATAAAGGAGATTATTAAGGTGGAGGTCCTAGAGTCCATTAGCTCACTGACTAGAAAGACCACTTTTTTGTGGTCAAATTTGAGAATTTTTGTTTGTGTTGACCATTTCCTTTATAAAGTGTGACACAGGTTTGTACTTTTACCCAAAAATACACATGAAGGACTAAGAAACCTAAAGAAAAATCTCCCAAAAAGAGAAAGAACATAAAAATACAAATACAATATGAATAAGTTGCAAAAAATTATTGAAATAACTACTATATTACTAAAAATGAAAAACCTTGTTTAAAATAAAAACGAAGATTAGGATCAAGAAGATAAAAATTAATATGAATGGCACTAATGAAACTAATTGAAAAATGATCAAATGGAAAATAAAGGAAAAAATATGATAGTAGAAGTGATGCAGGAGCATCATGCTCCAACACTTTGGCCAGTGTTGCTCCCTCATCGACAAGACTTTGGCTTATCGGCAAGAGGTTTCTACCCGTTCCTGTGATGGAACGATGGTGCTAGCAGAATAGAGTTACATCGGCGATAGTGTGTAGTATCGACAGGACATTAGTCTTTGTCCCAATGACAGAGCGATATCGTTGTGACCGAAGTGTTTCGGTGTGACGTTGGAGGAAGTCACTTTGATGGACCGATAATATTCTTATCAGCAAGACATGGATGTATCAAGAAGAGTTTGGGAGAAATCTCCTCGATGGGGCGATAATACATGGGGAAGCATTGTCGATGAGACAATGGAGTATCACCGAGACATTGAGGAATGTCTCTTCGACATGGCGATACGAGGGTAGCTTACTAAGTGGGACCCAGTCATGATCATATGGGTAAAAGTGGTGACGAAGCTGACACATGGCATGGAGAGATTGGGTAATCCACATCCTTGTTGTGGATTATGAGCATAGTGACATGGCGACGAAGTGGTATCAGAATGATGTGCAGGCATAAGCAAATGAAAATATGACACATGGAAGGAACAAACTAAATGGTGACCATGGTGGATGGTGATGTCAGAAGTGTACATGTGACAGTAGCCCGCTAGCCCTGCTGAGATGTGGAGTTCGAGCAAGATTTGTGAGGTTAGCAAGAAACAGTGCAGATTGCATGAGATAGATTAGATGGTACTAGTGAAAGGATGATTTATCGATGAGACAGAGTGGTGTCAGCGGGAATTTGAAGGATGTCTCTTCGGTAGCCCAATAACCTTCCTATCGGTGAGACATTGACATGTCACCAGGACCTTGAAGAAAGTTAGTTCAAAATTTTGAAAGTGGTAGATGAACGAAGATGGTCAATGCAGTGGATGTCGAGTTAGGTTACGACACTTGGCAGAGCAATATTCAACAATTCCACATCATTATTGTGAAATACATATTTATTGGACAACTCGGTGTAGCTGTTGATAATGATGTAATGACTTGGTGATTTTGAAAGTTGATTGGATGATAATGGAAACTATGACATGAAGAGAAGGAAAGAATAAGGTCGACCTAGAAAGTTTGAGAGCTAGATATAAACACTGAAGGAGCACAGGGTGAGCAATGCCAAGGGGAAGTGAAAGAATAGCTTATAGTACAGAACAAAAGGAAACTAAAATCTGTCAGTCGGCAGATGAATGTAATAAGCAAACCATAGGATGGCATATAATCTATAATTTTATTCTAGTAATAAAGGAAAATGTTTGTTCTCTTCTTGCATCTAGTTTCTCTTTCCGTGTGTATGTGGTGATATTCTGTAAGTAAGGGGAGGACCCTTCATTAGTGGCATTAGAGTTGGTTGACTTGAGTCTATAATAGAGCATCAAACGTGAGGTAGTTGTAGTAGGACTTGTGAGTGTGGGTTGAAGCTAGAAGACCTACGGGTGATGAGATGAGAAAGAGTTGCGGAAAGCATGTTTGTTGTAGCCATGAAAGATGGTTTGTAACCCTATCCTCCAGAAAAGATAAAGCTAGGTAGAAGGTGTAGAGTTCCTCCATTGAGAGAAGGTGGGTAGAGGAAGCACCTTCTAGAATCTTTGTTGGGTAGAGGATAGTTGCATGAGTGAGGTATTGTGAAAAGTAGTACCTATAATTGTAGAGGATTTGAGTTCTAGAAGAGATTGTTGCAAGTGAGAAGAGGCTTGCAACTATAGAGGGCTTGAATCCTAAAGAGATTTGTTGCAAGAAGGACCTGTGATTGCAGAGGGTCAATATCCTAAATAGAGAGGGATATATT
The DNA here is from genome assembly GCA_007258455.2 of Sequoia sempervirens. Taxonomy (NCBI): domain Eukaryota; kingdom Viridiplantae; phylum Streptophyta; class Pinopsida; order Cupressales; family Cupressaceae; genus Sequoia; species Sequoia sempervirens. Next base: position 114,954 of record VDFB02120993.1, on the reverse strand, counting down.
GTTGCAAGGAGGACTTGTAACTGTCAAAGGACTTGTGAGTTCTTGAAGATGTCTTCGAATAAGAGGAAAAGATGGGTCATGAGGAGACCAACACGATAATCCCATTTTGGGAAGAATATTGGGAAAAGATGAGAGAAAAGAAGTTGACTGCAGATCTGAAAGGGATTGAAGTGAAATTAGATTCCCTTGAGGAAAGCTTGGGAATAAAGGAACATGTTATGGAAGAGGAAGATAAAGTGTCCATAAAAGAGGCACCCATGGAGACAACTTGGTCTCTTGATTTATCTATTATTAATTCATTTGAAGTTGTGAATGGAGGTATGGAGAAGGTTGAGAATAAGACCTTGTAGGTGATGAGAGAAGGAAGCATGCAATGTGGAGAATACGGGGTACATTGTAAAGTACCTACAAATAAATAAAGAATTGAAGATGAGGCCGATAGAAGATTAGTTGTAGACATAAAGATCTTTGAAGGTCCCTTATTTTATGAGGAACTTGGTGAAGACAATCTCTTATTGAGAGAAGAGATGAGGATAATCTAAAGTTATTTGGATGGTGAAGGTGAAATGTTGATGAAGCAGAAGAAATCTATTGCACTAGAAGGAGACGGTGATGAAGATTCTTTAGAGGCTTGTGATTTTAATAATCCTTTTTGCAGTGTTGTGTTTGTAGGGATAAAAAAGATTGTAGCAAGATGTCAAGTCTATGGCATTGGAGAAGAAATCCTTACACAAGAGGAGAAGAAAGGAAAATCAAGAGAAAAGTTTGCAGTAGAGTTTTGTCTTGTTGGAGGCATGGAAAAGGAGAGCAATCCAAAAGTTTTCGCAGTGTATGAAGAAAAAAATGAAGATGTGATTGCAGCAGTAGAGCACGGCATTGTGGCTGGTGAAGATGAGGAAATGCCAAATGCAGTGGAGAACAAAGGTGTTGAAGCTTTAAGTGGGATTGCAGTAAAAAGACAGACAAATGGTCAAAGTGTAGATTTGATAGAGGAACTTGCAGTAGAGGGGCAAGTAATTAATGAAGGTGTAAATGGCTTGATGGTTCTAGTTGCAGTAGTAAAAATTCAAGAAGTAGTTTTGTTGATGCCAGTGGGAGACTGTGAAGATGAGTCAGCTTGGTGGAGATTTGGAGTTGACAAAGAAAATTGATGAAGGAAGTATGCCCAAAAGGAAAGAAGCAGATTAAAGTAGCTTGAGAAGCTTCAAAGGAAACAATGCAAGTATGGAAGTGCAGAATCAAGAAACTGATTCTAAAAGTTGACGTTGTGGATGTCATGTGTAGGAGCACATAATTTTTAATCACCTGGGGAGTTTGATGTAGGAGCATCACACTCCAACCCTTTTGCTGATGTTGCTCCCTTGTCGGTGAGACTTTGGATTATCGGTAGGAGGTTTCTACCCATTCCAGTGATGGAACGATGGGGCTAGAAAAATGGAGCTACGTCAATGAGAGTTTGTAGTATCGACAGGACATTAGTCTTTGTCCCAACAATAGAGTGATATCGGCATGACCGAAGTGTTTCAGTGTGACGTTGGGGGAAGTCCCTTCAATGGGTCGATAATATTCTTATCGACAAGACATGGATGGATCAGCAGGAGTCTAGGAGAACTCTCCTCGACGGGGCGATAATGCATAAGGAAGCATTGTCGGTGAGACAATGGAGTATCACCAAGACATTGAGGAATGTCTCTTTGACATGGCAATAAGAAGGTAGCCTACCGAGTGGGACCCAGTTATGATGACGTGGGTGATAGTGGTGATGAAGCTGACACATGGCCTGGAGAGATTGGGTTATCCATATCCTTGTTATGGATTATGATGTGGTGATGTGATGATGAAGTGGTATCAGAATGACTTGTAGGCATAAGCAAATGAAAATATGACACGCGTGGAAGGAACCAACCGAATGGTGACCATGGTGGATGGTGATGTCAAAAGTGTACATGCGACAGTAGCCCGCTAGCCCCACTAAGATGTTGGTGGAGTCCAAACAAGATTTGTGAGGTCAGCTAGAAATGGTGTAGATTGCATGAGATAGATCAAATGGTGCTGGTGAAAGGATGATTTATCGATGAGACAGAGTGGTGTTGACAGAACTTTGAAGGATGTCTCTTCGACAACTCGATAACCTTCCTATTGGTGAGACATTGACATGTTGTCAGGACCTTGAAGAAAGTCTGTTCGACATTTTGAAAGTAGAAGATGAACGTAGATGGTCAACGTGGTGGATGGAAAGTTAGGTTACAACACTTGGCAAAGCGATATTAAAAAATTCCACAATGTTGTTGTGAAATACATATTTATTGGCCAACTTGGTGTAGCTATTGATAATGATGTAACGCCTTGGTGATTTTGAAAGCTGATTGGACGATAATGGAAACTACGACATGAAGAGCAGGAAAGAAAAAGTCCAACCTAGAAAGTTTGAGAGAGATATAAAAACTAAAGGAGCACAAGGTGAGCGATGCCAAGGGGAAGTGAGAGAATAGCTTATAGTACAGAATAGAAGGAAACTTAGATCTATTAGTCAGCATATGCATGTAATAAGCAGCCCATAGGATGGCATATAATCTATAATTTATTCTAGTAATAAAGGAAAATGTTTGTTCTCTTCTTGCATCTAGTTGCTCTTTCTGTGTGTATGTGGTGAGATTTTGTAGGTAAGGGGAGGATCCTTCATCAAGAAGATAAATATGACACATCAATCTACATGAGTGACCCAATGATTCCACTCAACCAATGCAAAGTAAGCTACAAGTAATAAATACAAGTGCTAATAGTTCGAAACAACTATTCAACTAAGGATGGAAGGTTGCAACCAAAAAATAGGGATGTAAGAGTGTATACATAGTAGGTGTTTCATCTCACCACAATACATGGGTAACTAGCCACTATATCTGCCTAGTACATAAGAGCAAAAACTAGATATGTAGCTCACTCCAAATTGAAACTAAGTAAACATTAACATGTAACAACCACTCTAGATTTTTTTTGAAGTTTGGTTAGCTCAACTATAAAAAAAAGGAATAACAACTTCCTTTCCACTTTTTGATTTCCCACATCCCAAAATGGGCAAGGTGCGAGCATATAGTGTTTTAGAAAGCTACAAACTAAAATCAATTAGTGAAATAGAAGGCATTAGGTGGAAACTCAACCAAAATAATTATTCAATGGAATGCAAGCCTTACAAGAAAGTAAACATCCCCTTATTCAACAAGAATTATAATAGCACATTAACTATTTAGTGGGAAAAATTATTTAAACAGAAAATAAATATCAAAGCTCGTACCACTTAATCCAATGAGGAAAATTGCAACTACTTGTGAAATGGGGTATCAAAATTAACAAAAATCAATCCCACTAGTGGTACTACCATCCAATATTACAATATCAAATACATGAAAAAGAAAGCTTTTGATGGTAAGACCATTTGAAGCATTACAAGATTAACCCACACAATATATTTCCAAAATAAGAATATAATTATTGTCACAAATATGCATATAAAGAGGTGATGTAAAGAAAATTGTTATAACACCCCAATTAGTATCCAAAATCATGTGTAAACCCACCCAAGTTGTAATAACAACAACATACCTTGAGGATAATGCTGGTATAGTTTTAAGAATGCATTGATAATATGCAACAATAGGTTTGGACAACGAACAACACTACAAAAAAATTTCCCAAATCACATCCAACACACCAAACATTAACAAGGATTAGGAAACCACTTCAATTAATGCTCAAACTTCATCAAACCTCACTGAAATGATGTTATATTAGTTTTCCTATAAAATTCAAATAGGAACATGGTCATCCCCTTACCAAGTGGTACAAACCTCAAACCCTAAGTACTTTAATCAATAATTCCCATGCCCCTCTAATTGGTGTACAAACCAACAAGTCAATTGGTATGACCTACTTATTAGGTAGCAAATTTCTCAATGTTGAATGGCCTTGAAATCTACAACTTAAACACCTTAGGATATACAATATCAAAACACTTCAAATATCTTCATTTCCACAACTCCAAAAATGAGTCTTCAGCTTGTAGCTCAATGGTGGCATTTGAATGAAACCACTCTAATATAGCTAGGTATTATCTTTCAAGCCAAAAACTAGAAATATTAAGATATTTTTTATCCTCAAAATATTGTGGAAGAACCCAATTTCATTTTGGAAACATAACAATAATATTCATTAGCATATCCAAAATAAGCCCTCGATCCTCCTTTTATAGATTTTAGAGGAACAACACCCAAATAAATATTATAATATTTTTTGCATCAAAATTGACCTTTTTCAAATAATAATATTTAATGTGTAAAGGCCCTCTAACTAAGTATCCATTTAAAAAAAAAATTAAATGTTCACCTTTCTAATGAGCTATTACACTAAGTTGTCCTTTTATTAATTTTTAAAATTAGACAACATTAGTGAAATATTAATGAATACTTGAATAACTTATCCAAGTTATAGAAAGCATTATAATGGCATTGGAATCTAGTTTTGATCATACCATGATGAAACTAAAGTAATCAAAATATGATTGGAGTAAACTCATTGACTTACTAAAAATATATGTTCTCTCCAAGAAGTTTGGAGAACAACCTAGTTTTGGAGTTGATAGCGAACCCCATAGCTCCCAAAAATCACCTTTAACCAAAATGCTTATCACAAATGAGAGATCAAAGTAAATAATTTTCTATGCAACCATGAGAGAATGGTTCATCGACACAAGTATCAATTATTGAGATTAACCTAAATTATAATGTGAATTATAGTTGGAATGATTAAAAAGTATAAATGAATTCTTATAGAAGCAAATGTGCAAACCCTAGATGAGGATTTGATTCCAATTGTGACAATTATCCTAATATTATGTGATGAGACAACTTGACCTATATATAATCCAATCTAATAATTAAAAACCACTTCTAAGTTTAGCTTAAAAGTAATTGAAGTAATAAGGGACCTAATAATTAATTAATTACTAATTAATCATTAGGTGATTTCTTAATTAATCCAACACCTATGAGTTTGAAAACACTTATGATAGTGTCATTGTCATCCATATTGTTAATTGTTCATTGCCAAAAATAGAAACACTAAATTATTGATCATGCATCATCCAAAAAAATTAGAATGTCTCCTTCTCTTACCAAATTAGCCTACAAGACTCAAGAACTTAGCTAAACGATCACACAAAAAAATTGACTCAAATTGGGGACATTAAATAGCACAAGAAGTATGAACCCTCCATAATGGTGACAAGGGAGAGGGATTTTAGGGACACTAAAATTAAATGTGTCATAATTTAGTGCATGAAGGAGAAGAGACATCAACAAAAAATGCACAAGGTAATATTTACAACTCAAAAAGGTTGTACAAAAAAAGACACACATGCATGAAGGTAGACAAGGTTGTGATTGTAAATAAAATAATTTACGCAAAAAAACCCCATGATACTTTATAAAGGAGTGTGAGTATAAAATATGACACAACATGATGTGTGAAATCCCCCAAAAGACATGTAGAATAGTGATATGCTAGAAATACATATAAAATAGCTCAAAATAAGTCATATCATGCAAAAAATTTTGTTTCCAAGTACCCAAGCAATCAACTACAATGTGAAAGAATGACAAATTGAATAAAAAATAATTGGAGAAAGATTTAAACAAAGTGCATGAATAGTTATAAATAGACCTGAAATACCTTTCTAATGCCACAATAATCACAAAGATGAAATTCTAGGGAAAGAATTATAGCTAAGGGAGCCAAAAACGATCATCTAACTTTGACAAGTGATAAAATGTATCAGAAAAAAATTGATAAAAATAACTACACCATTGGTTAGTGTTTAGAACCAGGTTTCTAATTATATCTTGTTTGTCAAAATTTGACATTGTTTACCTAAGTTATGTGAAAAAGAAAAAATAACTCCTTTAAGACAAATTAGAGCTAAGGGATAGAGGGTACAATGTTAACATCAACAAACAAAATATGCTATTGGCACTAAAATACACCCCTTTCTAATAGAATATTATATATAGAATAAAATATTAGCTTTTCATGGACCGCCTAGGATTCAAACCTAGGACCTTCTAGGATTGAAATCTAGGACCTTATATTTTTTTATTGGAGTGCTCCAACACTAAGTTATTGACCCCTTTAAGAACAATCTATCTTTGTTTTGGGTGTATCTTATTTCTAACATGCCCAACCCCCCTTAAGCTACTTTATAGAATGATTGGGGCTTCTAGCTTGAATTGAACTTGATATTATGTTGGAATTGATTCCTTGACCCTAAAGCTCCCAATGATCAACTACAACTGAACACCTATCATAGAAAGAGAGAAAAACAAGCTAAAAGTTGCTATGAGATTTCCACAATCCATAATGCTTAAGATTTGTTATTTTTGGATTTTGATTGTGTTTGAGTTTTTTTCATCAACGTTTTGGATCATTGAGTGTGATCCGAAACGTTGATGAAAAAAACTCAAACACAATCAAAATCCAAAAATAACAAATCTTAAGCTAAAAGTTATTCATCCAAAAAATCATAAACCATTATGAATAGGCTTGGATTTATGGACATATAATAAAAAATTTCTTAAAAAAGGAAAAAAATAACCCTAGATGAAACAATAAATGAAGATAAATAAATCATGACATGTGTCCTCGTCTTATGACTTGAGGACACAAAAAAGTACACGACTTTAATAAGATTAAGGTGCTTTAAGGTGCTAGTGTGAAAATGGACCTTAGTAATTAGATAATTAATTATGTAAATAAGTTTTTACTCTAACATTTATCACTATTATATTACAATGTTGGATGAAATAACAAGGTTAAAATCTTATTATTTATTTTATATCACAAAATTGTATACAAAGGGATTTAGTTGAGTGTATGGTGGCTAATGGCAGCTTCATTTATGAACTTGAAATAAGAGCAAATAGTGAACATTGATTTAAAATTGACACCTCACATTTCTCTAATACTTCGATTGATATAATTTCAACCCAAATATAATCTGAGATTTTCGTTTTCAAACCATTTCTAGAACTCTAACCCTACAATTTCTAGATTTTTTTTTATTCTAAACATCATAACAACACTTTGGTTTGTCACATTGAGAGAGATAAATATACTAATTTATAAAAAAGAAAAACATAAACAATAGAAATGAAAAAGCAACAATTTATGAACCTTCTTTATTGAAGATGAGAAAACAAATCAGCTGCAAGATAGATTTCAAACAACTCACTCATTCATAAAGGATCTTTGTTTCTAAACCATGGTGTCAACACCTACAAGCTAAGAAGATGCTGTTGGCAAACCCTTACTGTAAAATGTTTTCTTTTTTCCCACTTTCACATTCGTCTCTATGACTCCTTGTATTCTAAAGAAATTTCAAAATAAGCTGCGAGTTTTATTGTTTTATGTTTGGGTGTTAAGAGACGTAGTTATGTTATAAGGATGCAGTTTTGTTTTTACTGTGGTGGTTAGTTGCTGCCCACCCGTAGGAGTAAGTTTTGTATTAACATCAGTCCAACGTTTTGTGCAAACGACGATGTTAGCAGAAGATCAGATATGATGGAGGTTTAATGAAAAAGTTTCGTCGTCCATTTCGCCGTAGGCAATCAAACAAATCCCTCTGCTAGTTAATTGGGACCTATGAAATCATGCGACCAAAAAGCGTGCATGATAGGTTGGTTTTTGTTTTGTTTTGTTTTTTTTGAATTATTCAGGTGATCTACGTTAGCGTCTAGTTGTGGCGATTAATTTCTTCAAGATGATTAATCATGCAATTATCCATCAGTCACATGTTAACTCAAGTTTTGAAGTCTGAACCCGAAACTTATAAGAAACAAACCCACAACCCAAATCAACTCCACTACCTTCACTTATCCATCAGTCACATGTTAACTCAAGTTTTGAAGTCTGAACCCGAAACTTATAAGAAACAAACCCACAACCCAAATCAACTCCACTACCTTCACTTATCCATCAGTCACATGTTAACTCAAGTTTTGAAGTCTGAACCCGAAACTTATAAGAAACAAACCCACAACCCAAATCAACTCCACTACCTTCACTTATCCATCAGTCACATGTTAACTCAAGTTTTGAAGTCTGAACCCGAAACTTATAAGAAACAAACCCACAACCCAAATCAACTCCACTACCTTCACTTATCCATCAGTCACATGTTAACTCAAGTTTTGAAGTCTGAACCCGAAACTTATAAGAAACAAACCCACAACCCAAATCAACTCCACTACCTTCACTTATCCATCAGTCACATGTTAACTCAAGTTTTGAAGTCTGAACCCGAAACTTATAAGAAACAAACCCACAACCCAAATCAACTCCACTACCTCCACTACCTTGTAATGGGACAAAATATCAACTTGATATGAAAGGAAAGATTTGAAATATCTGCATGGGGACAGGATCCATTGCTTTCCACGTGGCCGCATCCCAGCAAAATCTCCCACAGAATGGTAGCCCTTCAAATATTGGCTGTCCAGTTTATGGAAACAACATAATCAGTTGTGTCGTTCTGTTCTGTGCATCACCCACACAAACCAAATATTCCATCCATTTATTCGCTCTCGCTTTAGACTGTAATCATCTATTTGTACCAAAATAACTGGCGAAGCCTTCGCTTTCTGTGATAGCTGTGAATACCACGCGTAGAAAATGAAAAGAAGATTCATCTTTTTATGTGGTCAAGATATGGTAAACAATTTTACCATTCATTTACCACACACCAAAACGTTCAGTCGTGCACCGCATCAGCAAACGTAATCAGCTCACTGAAGGTTTGGTAATTTTAACTTCACATGCCACAATTGTCCGTCTATAAATGTGAAGTTTCACTAAAATGGGTCTGGCTCAACGTAGAAAAAATTGATTTTGTAATCACTACAGCTTACAATTAAATCTCAAGATGGATTTTTACAATTAGACTGATTGAGTTTTTCAAAATTGATGTCGGAATGTTGAAGGCTTATTTGATATAACAAATCTTTCGGATTTTGATGGTGAAGATTTTAGCTAACAAATTAAGTGCGGCATGTGAAAAGAAGACAGAAATTAAGGAAGCATGGAAGGAATCAATGTTGAGGAGCCAATGGTGTGCACTGAAGGCGACGTGTGCAAATAGGACGAGACAAATTAACAAATTGAAATTAGGCAATTCGTCAATGTTAAGGAGATTTTTTGTTTTTTAAATTAACAAACTTTTGAGCTACATGGATGTGAAGAAGCTGAATGCTTTATTGAGTTACACAATCAAACTCACTAAATTGCTCCTTTTTTTTTCAATTGTAGAATAAGTGTTTATTATTATTAAAAAATAATAATATTATATATTAATAAAGGTAGGTAGGTGGGAAATGAGGTTGAGTTTGGAATAAACAAAATAAAGTCAAAGTCATTAAGTAGTGAGAATTATAACTTATTAGGGGTTGGGGATCTCTATTAATCAATTTTTCCTAGTCATCTAGGGGAGGCTCCCACCTACAAACACCACCCTCTTCTTTATCTTTTTATTGTTGTCATGAACAAGGAAAATGACCAAAATGAGTCAAAGAAACTTGCTTGAATCAAGGCATCTAGAAAACCCACAATCATAGTGCTAGGAAGACACCAAATGAGGATGGGGGCAAGAGTTGTGAGGACGAATACCACTCACAAATAGTTTTGTCCTTGGATCTTTGTGTAGGGGCATTTTGAGTGAACATCCTAAATCATCATGAACAAATTGGTTATGTTCACATTGATGACCATGAGGGGGAGAGTCACCCTTGCCAAAGGCTATAGTCAACGGCACCCAAGTAACTATGCAAGGGACATTTCCCTATTTGATCTAGAAGCACTTACAAATGTGCTACTTCAAGTGCAACTTTGTTTTCTTGCACCTAAATCTAAATGAGCACATTAGAACATATCATAGCCTTAGTATGAAGTGAAGAGTGAGCATCAATAGAATAGCCAAAAAAGATATTAAAATCCATGTATTTTCAAATGCTAAAAATAATTTCCATCATAAAAGAATGCTAAATTATGGTAAACTCAACGGGAATTATGGGTAAACCCCAAAGATGACCATGTGCCATGAGAAAGGTCCAAAGTTAAAAGGACTAACAAAAATATGAATCTAAATCTACAAAGCTTTTGCTCTAGGATAAAATTAAAAAATGTGCTTGATGGTCTCTTTTTGAGGTCACAAAATGGGCAATGAGGGTCCCCAACATCCAAATGAGATGATATGACAACAACAAGGAGGTCTTGGTAGATAATGCACAAGATAAAATCGGCCAACATTGGCTCAAGAGTAGACAATCAAATAGTCAAGAACCTACATTACCAAGACCTTAGCAAAGACTAAAGAAGACATATGTAGTTCAATTTGGCACCATATGAAGGTGTGGATAAATATGAGCATAACCTTTATGAGGCTTGTAATAGTGAAACAACATATCAAGGTACCATTTCTAATCTTTCCACAAAGGTTTGAAGGTTTTAACCCCAATCTTATTGAGCATATTAGGAGGCACAAAGTGAATAATTATCTGGTGAGTTTCAAAATCTAAATTATCCATATTATATTTAGCGATTACCCTTAACTTCTAGTGAATAAAGAGAACTATTGGCCATCTTGGAAAAGAGGTCTAAGAAGATTTTGATTCCCTTCTTGAAAAGTTTCAACACATGGACCCTAGGTGTCTTAGTTAGAGGGCACTTGATCTTAGCAATAGATAACCAAAGATCACCAAATAAAATATTGATTGATAGATATCCCTTTACAAAATTTATTTCTATCCCATATAAGCCAAGATTTAGTGGCCTCCCAACTCTTTTAGATTCTTTTGGGCACAAAAGTACCTAAAAATTAGATAGGTTCCTTCATACTACGAAAAGTATGGAAGATAAAACTATTATAGGGTTAGATAGGAGCACCTACACTACCTAGGGTTCTACTTATTTTTATCCCAATTATCATCCAAACCTCTTCTATTTTAGGAAGATAAACCTTAGTATTAGGATCATGGGTGGGGCTTACTTTGAGGGGTAATATAAGGGGAATATTTGATCTTTTGATTAAAACATTGACACCTTAAACAAGTATTTGGAATATTGAATTAAATGATGCTTTTTATATGATTCATTTGGCCAAACTAAACTTTAACAATTACCTTAAATAATTTCTAAATTTTAATTTAAACACGAGAACATTTCTTAGGATGAGTAAGGAAGAAACTATCTAGTTTAACACAAATAACTTTTCCAAGTGAGCTTGTCATTTGAGTTAGGAAGTTCCAACATGAAAATGAGTCTTGAAAACTCCACCTAAATAGAGATGTATATAGAATCATTATTTGGAGACAAAAATTATGGAGTTCAAGGCTAGAAGACTTCAAGGGATGCATGGAAAAACAACAGATTCATGATTAAAACTAGCTTCTAATAGTTTTCCTATATAAATTGAAAAGGGAAAAACCCTTAATGAGGCTTCGGTCAACATCAAGGTGGATCACATGTGGAGCTCTAGCTTTGTTAACCTAGTCTCTTAGTGCATGCTTGTAGAGGGGACCCTCCCAAAAAATATCTCATTGAAGTTTAAAAATTTGACATTTATAGACGCTATACTACTTGGGTCGAGAACAACCACAACTAGAAGTGATTCAAAATTCATACATCATGGAACACCTTGGAAATATTATTTGGTTAGTGGAACCACCCTCATCAACCTTCAATCCTTCAATTTTAACAACAATTATTGGGTTGGAAATTTTTGAGACCATTATAAAGGTAAGAAAATTCTTGCAATCGTGTTAAAATAAGAACCCCCATTATTAATGTATAAAATTAAAGAAAATTCCTACACAAAGAGGTACTACGACATTAGAAGGATGCAAAATGACACTAAAAAACTCATTAAAGTTACTTCCACACTATAAATAAAATAAGATCTCTTTAATAAAAAATAACTAAGTCTCATCTCTTCTCACTTGGCAATCATTGTTTTTCTTTGTAAGTTTTTAAATACTTTATATTCTATTTTCTAAATGTTTGGTGGATTGGAGGTAGTTAAAAATATCTTAAGTTTTATGAGATAGTCACATGAAGGAAATTTCTCCTAGATTAGCCTCCAAAAATCAAACAAAGATTAAGCAAGAAAAGTATGCAAAATATTACTTATTTCTTTAGATCATTATAATGAATGCATTAGCTTAGATTATAAATTGTAACATTACATCAAATTGCACTAAATTTTTGTTTAGTTATCTTAATAAAGTAAGGTGAGTGTGTCTATTCAACCAAATTTTTTATTTTGAATTTAAAATGGAAGGGGACATGTTCATGTGATAATGGGATCCACCCTTGTGACTATAAAATTTTCCTCATGCTCATCTAGATGGAAATCAAATAAATAGAGGATTGTGCATAGATAAGTGTGATAAATAGGTAAATAAGAATTATGTATAGGAGTGTGATTAACCAAATGGGGTAGAGATAATTTATATATTGATATATGTGTATATTAATGGATAAAAGGCTAGGAGAATGCTTCCAACTTCACACAAGATCATGTTATGTATCAATATATAAAGTTGTCAAGATATCTTTTAAAAAGTAATAAAAATAAATATAAAATTGAGTGGGTACATGCAAAGTTCACCATTACATGTTACCCCCACTTTGAGGTGCATGTGAATATTAAAATGATAACATATCTTAAAAGTATGTAGTACTCACAAATAAACATGCCTAATGTAAATACTCAAAAGTTACACAATTTTCATGTAATCCATATAAAATAATTAAACCTTACAATATGATCATGTGCTTTTGCCTTTTTGTGTATATATTATTTATAAAATGGGTTTATATAATTAACCTATATTAATCCACATATTTTAGCATGGACATATTAGTGATACGATATTCCCTTTGTGATTAGGGAAAATCAGAATTAGGAAAATAAGCATTTAAACATTAATTATAAAATCCCAATCAACTACGAAGCACAATGAAAAGCATGAACACTAAATAAAATGAAATGATATTACTGAATTCATGTGTCCATTGGATGACCTTCGTAGCCCTTCTCCATTTTTCTATTAAATGATGCTTGCCCTCAGATTCAAATGTAGCCTAAAGTAAATGACAACAAAATGTCAAAGAAAGTATTATCTCAACAATGTGTAGTTATAAACTCTAGCTCTCAAAATGGTAAATGACAATGGTATTTATAGAGAGGTGAATGCAAAATGTACAGTCAAGATTAACTAATTTTTAGTTCAATCAATGGCTAAAATTAATCAAGACGAGATGAGATAAGATCAGAAGTGAAAGAGCAAGAGGAAATTAACTAATTTCACAAAAAAACACTTCAATTTGAGAGGGAAACTGCATTTTGAAATAATGGAAACATTATCTCATTGCAAGAAGAAAAGGCGAGTTAACTTTTTGATTAAATAGAAATTTAATTCAAAAAGTGAGAAGAAAGATAAGTTATTTAATTAAATAAAATTTAACTAATTTGTGATGGAAGATGCCAAAAGTGAATAATTAATAATTGCCATAATTGTTTAATTATAGTGGAAAATGATAAATGATTAAATAAATACAAATTTATTTAATTATAGAGGTTAAAGATTTAATGACATAATTAAATAAATAACAATTTATTCAATTAATCAAAAGAAGACATAGAAGGATAAAATGAATTAATTAAATAATTTAGATTATTTAATTAATAGAATACTTTGCGACATGTTAGATAATAATTAACTAATTATGTTAATTATTTAATTATCAAAGATGAAAAAGGGGATTTAATTAATTCACAGGCCTAAAGATAAATTTTTAGGTGTCTACATTTTCCCCTCTTTGATACAATGCAATTTATTGCATTGTGTCAAAGAAAATTAATCAAAAATGTGCCCCAGTGAAAGAAGGATGAGGAAGGATGATGAGGAGGTAGTGGTATTTCCCCTTTAAAGGACAAGCGGGTTCAAAGAACAAGAGTGTGCTCTTGAAATGGATGAGAGGAATAGGAGATGAAGGACAAAATGATAGAGGAAAATAGATAAGGATGATGAAGATGCAGACTAGAAGAAATGTTGGAGTAGAAAATATGAATGTTAGCACATAAAAGATGGATGTTAGTATAGAAGACATGGATGTTGAGATAGTGCTAGTTGAGATAATTTGCAAATATATATTTTTCTATGCAAGGATTTGCATTTAATCATCATTGGATGGTAAAACATGACAAATGGACAACAAACGCCATGGTTAATGACAAAGACCAAGGTGTGCAAGGCCATCCATCTATAAAACAGATAGTCGCAGACAAGGAATGTCCTAACTCATACTAAGGGCAAGGTTGCCCCAATCTTTTTTTCAAAACAAACCACAGACAACGATCAAATAAAAGATGATTCATGAGACATCATGGCTCCTCTAAATCTTTCATGGGGCATCCTTGAGGTGGCTAGTAACATGACCGAAGAAAATCCAAAAGATAAGGCAAAATAGACCAACAAGGTCAACAACCATTCAGATTGTTCACCAATAAGTGTGTGTCAGTGTGTCAAGGGATGAAGTGAGTGATGGGTTTATTGTTTTGACAAGACCTGGTTTCAAGAAAAGAAACATGTAGTATAAGACGTCAAGTCTAGTCTCGACCATGTGCTAGCACAACTACCTATATAAGTCAAATGATAGAGTGTGATAGTGACAAGATCTAGTTTCAAGAAGGACACATCATGTATAAAACTATTAGTTTTGATTGATTTGATTGGTTTGATTGATGTGACAAATAATTGATTTGACTTGGAGACATGTTGGCTTGCTTGTCTTGTTGATTCAGGATTTGTGTTTGAAGTTCAGATGATTATTTCGCATCTTAATTGACAATGTTTAATTTATTTTGACTGACCCAATGAACCCTAAAATACTGACCTAGGGGGCCTCAAGGGCTCATCGACAGATGGCCTTGCCTACGTAGCAATGTGCAGAGAACTCATAGGTTGACAAGACCCTTGACTTTGTTTCAATGACAAAGGATCAAATCATGATTTTATTTGACAACACCTAAAGGATTGACCTAATGCCTCAAGGACACATCAACAAATGGCCTTGCCTATGTCCAGTCGTAGAGGCAACATAGTTCGACAATGACAAAGATTGACATGACTAACTTTGACTCTATTTTTGGGATTTTTCAAAAGTTATCTAAATGTTTTTGGGTTTTGACATGTTTTGATTTTTTTGGATTTTGAAGTTTTATGTTTCTTTTGTCTTTTTATTGTTTTATGATTTTTTTTATCTTTTTGGTGAATATTTTATTTTGTTGTCTTTTTCAAATGTTTTGATTGTTTTTTCTTTTTCAAATGTTTTTATTTTTTGGTCTTTTTTCAAATATTTGGTTTTTTTGTCTTTTTGTGGTTATTTGATTTTTTTGTTTGTTTTCAAATGTTTTGACCTCCAATGACAAGTGTAGAATCCAATGACACTAGGTGTTAGGAAATTGCTTGCAATTAGGTATAGGACTAAGTTATTGAGGATGAGAATGGGTAAGCCTTATTATGGATGACATGGAAAGAGTGATGGTGAATTTATTATGGATGGTAACTATAAGGATCATGAAAAATGCATGTGGATGATGCCTACAAGCATGTGAGAAAGCACACATAAGAATCCTAGTACAAACATGATCTTTCCCCTAGTCAAGCTAAAAACCAATTGATAGGTGATGATGATGATGATGACATTGTTTGACATGGGAAGGAAACATCTCGAAACAACACAAGGATGACGATAAGGTGACTAAAGGACCAAAGTTTTCAACAAGGCTAGGAACAAAATCAAGGAATGTTTTGGATGATGCAGTAGGATGCATAGAAAGATTGTATGGGTTAGACTTATTGCATTTGGAATGACTTCTTTAGGACTAGATGGGATGATGGAGGGATGTTGGATAGGAGGATTAGAATCCTTATACCATTGACAAGGGAAGACCAAGACATGCGATAGGTATGAAAAGATGATGGGTGGCTTTGGTAAAAGATAGGAGATATGGGGATGATTGGTTTGAAAAATTATCACTCGGTCTCCAAGGAAAATATTGAATAGGGATAATGAGACTATGAAGGTACATGACACGATATTTCATGCATAGTGTATGACCAAAGGATAAACATGTCAAGAGTTTTCCCAAAGCATGATTTATGTTCATACCTCGGTCTTTATCAAGATCAAAGTAGGTGGGAAAATGGATGGGAATGATATGGATTAAATGGATAGATGGAAATGTCATAAGAAATACATGGGAAAGGTATAGGAGATGAGACAACTTGCCCCCAAGTTTAATGGTCCACATAGATAATTTATTTTACACATGATGCATGTTTGCTAGGTTTTCATCATGGTACTTATCCAAAGCACCATAAAAATAGTTTTCACTATTGGATGAAATTTTTCTCTTTACTTTTTTTCTTTTTTTTTTTGTTTCACCAAGATGCTTGTTTGCCAGGTTTTCATCAAGGCGACATTTTTTTAATTTTTCAACTTTTTTGGTATTTTTGATATTTATGGATGGCCTTGATGCTTTACATGATCATTGATTGTGTTGAATCGATTGATGGTGTTGATGTAGAGACGGGTGCCATGATATGCTAATAATGACCTTTACGAAGTAATTTCCTTGTCAAGACCGTAACACTTGCATATAACTGATTGATGTCATTGTGATCCTTTCTGATACTAGAGTTGGCCTTATTTGAATACACACATCACGCTAGAGTGCCATGAGAGTCCTTACAATAAATATTTGCTACCAAGATGTGATGTATTTGTGAGGTATGTCTTTTGGAATGATGGATGATGGTAGATGTGGAAGGATTGTTTGGACATTTGGATGAATCACTTTTTATTTTCCAAACTTGGGATGTTGGATGGCGCAGTTTGGAATTTTGATTGGGGTAGCGCTTGAAACCAACAATTTTATATGTCTTGCTTGATGACCATTTTGAAAGAGGTGGACATTTATTATATGTGGGAGTCCACTTTTCATGTGGCTCCATATTTTGATTGACTTTTGGATTTGGAATATTTTCTTTCCTTGATCCATTTTTCCTTGGGATCCACTTTAACTTTATTTGTCCACTTGGATTTTTGCATTCAATGGCCTTTGATATTTTATTGCAGGCTTTAGACTTGTAAGACTTTTATTTTTGTTGGTTCCATTTGATGGGATTAATTATGTTGGAATGATAGTTTATGGTGTGGATGGAAGGAGTGTTGGTAGCAACCTTATAGTAAGAACTACTCATGGCCCCCATTTTTATATTTGTATCAGATAAATTTTCCCCCAATATCGAGGTGGTACCACTAACATCATTAGATTTTCTAATCGTAGAATAGCCAAGACCTTGATGTCTAAAATTTGCCTAAAATTGTATTAGTTCTAGAATTCCTTGCTCATGTATGCCTAGTCCTCTTCCTTGATACTACATGCTCTGATAGATTCTATTTGCGATGGAGTATTTTTTGTTTTAAAAACAAGATGCTAACCCATCATCATGTATGTGGACACTGTTACTTGGAATCTTCTCCTCTGCAAGAAAGCTTGCTTTGAAAAAAGTGGATGATCTTAATTGATATGATGTCTTGGCTTCATTGACATTTGGGATAGATTTTTTATTAACATCTTTGGTCTGATTTTGTGACATATCAAATTTAGATGATTCTACCAGTGCTTCCAAGTTGATGTTGAAACCATTTTTTTATGGTCATTGTCATAGAGTCCTATGAATTCATCTATAACTTGATCATTTGTGAATATGTCTAGGATAGGAGACTCTTTTTCTAGAGGAAGATCATCTATGTGTCCCATGGGAGCAAGTGTCTCATCTACAATGGTGGAGGTGGTTGAAATGTGGATTTCATGAAAAGGGTTAAGATTTTGATCCACAATTGGGCTATCATGGATAACTTGATCTTGATTTGTTTTGAGGTTTATTCCATCATTCTTTGGATCATGCTCTTGACATATGTCTAATGATTTAGGCAATGAAATGATATGATTCTCTTCAATATTTGTACATGGAAATGATGGAGTTTTAATGGCGAGATCCTTTTTGGGATTGGTAGGAAATGGAAAACATGATTGTAATAGATGTATAGATGGTCTATGAGTAGCAATTTGACTGGATTGTCTAACTTTCTTTTAATTTTGGAGTTGAAAAAGTTTCCTTGCTAGTTGTCCTTGGAGAACATCAATTACCATGGTCTTATTGGATGGTATAGTAGATTGGGATGTAGTGGATTGGAATGAAATAGTGTATGACGAGTTAAGATAGGATGTAGGTGCTTGGAATGGATTAGTGGAAGGTTGACTAGTATAGGAGGTAGAGGCTTGGAATTTATCAGTGGAAGGTTGGTTAGGATAAGATGTAGAGTCTTGGTATGGATTAATGAATGGTGGACTAGGATAGGATGTGGTTTCTTGGAATGGATTAGTGAATAATGGACTAGAATAGGATGTGGAGGCTTGGAAGGGATTAGTGGAAAGTTGGTTTCTCTTGTCAAGGTTAGGATAAAGGTGATAAGTGGATTTTTTTTGTGGATTAATGGCATGGATTGTGCTAAGGGTCTCTTGATAATGAGGGTAGATGGATGGAGGACTAGAGTTTATGAGTTGTTAGTAAGAGGGATAGACAGGTGGTTGACTATGGGTTGTGATTGGTTGGTGTGGAGGACGAGTGAATTTTCTTCTAAGTTCTATGGCTTGTTGACATTTACCATTATGGATTAATTGGTATTCAACTTGACTAGCAAGAATATCAAGGTGAATTGAAGACATGGTGGTGAGGTAATGTCACTATTATGCAAATGTGATGTTATGATGAAAGGTAGAGTATGAATAAGGATGTGATATGATGTCTCAAGTATGACAATGAAAAGGTATGACCTAAGCCTAAGGTATCTAACCTAAGCTATGTTTTTTTTGTCTTTTTGAAGATATATGGATGCCTAATAATGATACCACGATTAAGGGTCAAGATGATAATAGTCAAGGTGTGAATAAGTAATATCACAATGATCATAATTAGAAGTATGTCTATGAATAGGGTATGAAATATGTGAGATGAAGGGATGAAGTACTATAACTTAGGATGAAGACGAAAACCTCTCGAGAACTTAAGATATAGTTACTAATCAAACTAAGATAGATATAATAACTAATCTAATTATCAATTACCTTGGGTATAATAAAGACTGATAGGATATGTTGAAAAGGTGGTCTCAAACTGGACTGATGATTTGAGGAACCAACTTAAATGATGAGGACTAAGATGACTATTATCTAAAAGATGAGGTCAAGTGAATACAAATTCGAAGCTATAGTCTAGTCTAAGTTTGATGGACTTCCTAATCAAGAGGTTTATGCAAGCTAAAGGGGTGACCTAAAAATTTGACCTATGGGGAATGTCTAATGCAAGAAGATGAGGTAATGTGTGAATGGATAATGGTAAGAATGGGATGAGCAAGTCCTTGGTTAAACAAATTTAAAAGTTAAGCTTGTTGTGGGTATGTAGGCCTAGTTTACATTTTGAGGTTGAAATGTTGTCAATTTTGGATATGTTGTTTGTTTGCTTATTTGCTTTGAATACACACATAAAACACAATGTCTTGAGTTTGATCTTGATGTGAAATGGCACACACTTCAAAAATACTTTGCACAACCTAGGATAGGAAGAGATACTACCTGCTAGATCCCCACTTGGATTTCTCCAGCCACTTAAACAAGGTAGACAACTAGAGACTTGGTGACATTGGCTTCCCCTTACACGGTATTGGCACACCAAGTCTCATTCCACAAAGAGGAATATTTTTTTCCTCTACAGATGAATAGTGAAGACGTAGGGCAGCTTCATAATGACCATTCCCGCACTAGCAAGTAAAAAGGATTTTGACCACTAAAAAATAGTTTCTTAGTCAATACTCAGGGACATGGCACCTTGTGAGTGTCCATCAAGCCACTTAAGGATTTAATCACTCCTACTAGGGGCTCTTGTAATTTTTATGGTAGTACCCCATTCTGAATGACACTGTACGGATAAGGCCTGCATACCATGACGACTTGACAATTTAGTGTTAGCCATTTATATACTGCCCTGAGTGAAAACCAGTTGGAGTCGCTCCCTCTCACGAGGTAGGCCCCTCTAAAGGTAAACAAAAGTGAGACAAGTATGTTGTTTTTTATCTCCCAGATCACACCAAGCGCAAGGAGAGAGCATACACAACACCTTTTTCTCACACTCGGATGGGGTTCATTTTAATCCAAAGTCAAATGTGTGTGTGGTTGTACAAAATTCCAAAGGAATGCTTTTGATTCTCAAGATCACCAAGTGGTGCGAGAGAAGAGAATACGCATCCAAAGACAAGATGCAAACCACAAGACAATGCAATCACTAGTTAATTTTAACCTTGCTTATGATGTCAAAGCAAACACTCGAGTTCTTCTTAGACCAACTAATCCAAATGTGATATAATCTACACAAAAGAAGACACAATGTTTCAAGATAGACTCTCTGACAATTGAACCTGCAACACACTAATTAGTAGTTTGATTCATTGATCTTCGACAAATGAGATTTTATGTTTTTGTTTTCAAGTTTTGGAAATTCAAACTGCAAAAAGCCAAATCGACAAAGACTAGCTCTACAAAATAAAAACTAATTAAAAAGGAAACTAACATTAATCTAAACCTAACTAAGTTAATCCAAAAATTAATCTAAATTAACAAAATGAATTTAAATTAATCTAACTAAATTTAATCTAAATTAAGAAAAATCTAAAAAAACTAAAAAAACTTTAAAATCTTTAAAAAACTAGCAAATAAACTAATATTAATTTAAGCTAACAAAATTAATTACTAAAATTAATCTAAATTAAAATTAATCAAAACTAATATTGATTTAAACTAAAATAATTATGTGGGCGGTAGGGTGGGTGACTTGGGTGACTTGCCACATAGATTATGGCAAGTCCGGTGATTGGGCAAAGTGGGCTAAGGTGGTAGGGTGGTGGCATTCCCGTGGGTTTTCGTTGAGGCCTTTATGATGTTGATGTAGGAGCATCCTGGCGGACTAGAAATCGACATCAACCAAAAACAAGCTTCTAGTTTGGATTTCTATTTTGGTGTGTTTTGGGGTTCATTTGACATCTCTTAGCATTGGATAACCTCTCATGTGATTTAATTTTCAAAATTTGAGTTTTTGCTCTGTCGCAGTTTTAAGGCTCCCACAAGCAGTTTTACGGAAACAATTAATTTATAGTATTTTTAAATGCTGAAGAAAAATAATTTGGAGAGAATCATATTAATGATATTATTCATATCTTGACAAAGTTTCATGTGAATATGAGCTTCTAGATAAGAGTTATGCAAAAAGTCAGTTTTTAGCACCTGTTGTGCAGCGTCAAAGTCACATGTTTGATTTTGTTTTTCCAAATTATCTATGCAATCTCATAAAGTAATGTTTGATGGATTTTAGTTATCTCATATTCATGTTTTGAAGAAAATTAAAAATTCAACATGGGCAGTGGTGGAGGATTTTAAATTATTGGTATAATTTCACCTTTTCATGTAATCACTCCTGGTAAAACAAGAAATGATAATTATTTCTTTCAGCTATTACAAAGAAAAATTTAGAGATAGAAACATGGATATCATCATTAATTTGAATACATAGGAGTATGGATTGGTAAGAGGCAAGTATTTTTTACTTTATTGATTAAAAAATCTATGTTTAAACCTCCATTTTGGGGGGCATCTTCATAAAAATGTGAGAACAGGTTTGAATGCCGAACATAGAAGATTCCAACAAAAATTTAAATTATTAAAATGTACATTTTATTGAGGGAGTGGTACGCCACTTTGGGTGAGCATTTAACTGCTTTTAATTAAGATTTCAAAAAGTTTTAAAAAAAGAGAGAGGGAGAGCTAGGTGTTGCATGGAAGTAGTGGAGGTGAGGACAACAATATGTAAGTTTTGAGAGAAGATTTTCAAATCTTGCAGCAAGAAAAGATGAAGAATGAGTTTGAGGACAAGTGAGAGAATGACCATGGAGAGCCAAAGATTGAAAAAAAAAAATTGTTGATCATACATGATTGAATACATATTGTAATTGTTTCAACATGGTTGCACATCATTTTTAGATTTGGATGCAATTGATTTTCTTTGTTCAAATTTTATGTTTTGTGAGTTTGTGAATGGGTATGTGTTTTTGTTTGCATCAGATGTAATCATTCGAGGTGTTGGGTGGCTGTTGGAAAGGATATGTTTTGATTCCCAAATCTTTTGATATGATTTCTTGCCACACCTTTATGCATACTCATTCACTAGAGTGACAGCGACTTTGGCTATGGCACTTGGTTTTAAGGTGGGCACGTTGGTAGTGTACAAGATAATATAGGTGGCGTTAATTGCGGGGCATTTCCATTCTAGTTTTTGGGTGGTGAGGGTATCATTTCTATCTATTTGTGTTTGTTTGGTGTTGAGTGTGGTTGTGAGTGTTTGCTCGGCCATGGCAGAACGATTAAAATTTACGGTGGAGATTTATATGGAATTGATTTTCTACTTTGGGGCCGATACCCCCTTAGCTTTGGATTGCAAGGATTGTCAAAATTCTTTTTGAGAAGTTTCTAATCAGCATCGACCCGTTAACGGTGGTGGTCGTGAAAATGGTGCTTGGCAGGGGGCATCTGGAGCATAAGGAGTATTTTTGTGCTAATTCACAGGTGGTGTCGTGGTTATTGGCCTCCATTTTGGATAACGGGGTTTTGAAGGTAGAATCCAAAGTCTTGTTGGGAAAATTATTCAAAAAGTAGTTGCTCAACGATCTGGAGGAGGTGCTCAAGGTGGTCATTCCTAGCAAAGGTGTGTCGTGCTTGTGCAACTAGGGGCTAGTGAAGAAGTCGAGTGAGGTGATTCAAATCTTTCCCTTTCTTTTGGATTTAAAAGGGATGGGTCTGGTGTGCCATTGGATGATTGTGGTTGTCATGGTCCTCTTCCTTAAGAAGGTTTTCCGCCTGGTTGAGGTAATTGATATGGATTGGGTGAAATAATTTGATGCCTTTGCAAAGGAAAATGGTTTCTTGTAGTTTTTGTTGCTCTCTGTGTCTAGTGTGGGGTTGGTGGTTTTGGGTTTCCTTTAGGTCATGTATCATCCAATTTTTGAAGCATGGTAGGGTTATGTTAGTTTGGTTTTTATATCTCTTGGGGTTTGTCAAAATAGGTTTTTTTGACTAATTTTGGTGATAGTGGTTGGAGATCATGGTGCAGTCATGAGCCATTCTGGCTTTCTCTTCTAGGGCGTGGTTCAACTGGGTGACCTAGGTGCTTTATTTTTGGTCCAACACCCTTTCTCCTACAATAGCAGATGATTGTAAATGTTTTTTGCAAATCAATACAACTATCCTTATGAAGCAAAAGAAAAACTAACAAAATTCCAAATTAATCAAAACAAAAAAATATCTAAATTAATACTAACAAAATTAACTTATATTGACTAATCTAAATTAATCTAAACCAAAACTAAATTAATCTAAATTAATTAAAACTAAAAATAAAATTAATCTAAATCAAATGTTTGCAAGCGGTTCTTAAACTGTTGTACTCTAGAGAAACTGTTGTACTCCAGAGAGCGACGACTGTGACACCTATTGGACTTCATGTTGGGTTCACTAGATGTGATTAGGGAAAATTGGAATTCGTAGAATAAGCATTTAAACATTAATTCTAAAATCCTAATCAACTACGAAGCACAATGAAAAGAATGAACACTAAATAAAATGAAATGATATCACTTAATTCATGTGTCCATTGGATGACCTCCATAGCCCTTCTCCATTTTTCTATTAAATGATGCTTTCCCTCATATTCAAATGTAGCCTAAAGTAAATGACAACAAAATATCAAAGAAAGTATTATCTCAACAGCATGTAGCTATAAACTCTAGCTCCCAAAATGATAAATGACAATGGTATTTATAGAGAGGTGAATGTGAAATGTATAGTCGAGATTGACTGATTTTTAGTTCAATCTATGGCTGAAATTAATCGAGATGAGATGAGATAAGATCAGAACTAAAAGACCAAGTGGAAATTAATTAATTTCACAAAAAATAACTTCAGTTTGAGAGGGAAATTGTATTTTGAAATAATGGAAACATTATCTCATTGCAAGAGGAAAAGGTGAGTTAACTTTTTGATTAAATAGAAATTTAATTCAAAAATTGAGAGGAAAGATAAGTTATTTAAGTAAATAAGATTTAATTAATTCACGTGACAAAAGATGCCAAAAGTGAATTTTAAATAATTATCATAACTATTTAATTATAGTGGAAAATGATAAATGATTAAATAAATATAAATTTATTTAATTATAGAGGTTAAAGATATTAATGACAATTAAATAAATAACAATTTATTTAATTAATCAAAAGAAGACATAGAAGGATAAAATGAATTAATTAAATAATTGAGATTATTTAATTAATAGAAGACTTTGCGATGTTAGATAATAACTATATAATTATGTTAATTATTTAATTATCAAAGATGAAAAAGAGGATTTAATTAATTCATAGGCCTAATGATAATTTTTAGGTTAGTCCTTTAGGTGTTGTCAAATAAAGTCATGATTCGGTCGTTTGTCATTGAAACAAAGTCAAGGGTCATGTTGAACTACATTGCCTCTGCATCTAAATGTAGACAAGGTCATATGTCGATGAGCCCCTGAGGCCCCCTAAGTTAGTCTTTTAGGGTTCGTCGGGTCAGTCAAAATAAATCAAACACTATCAACTTATACGTGAAATAATCATCTAAACTTCAAACAAAAATCCTGAATCAATGAGACAAATAAGCCAACAAGTTTCCAAGTCAAATCAATCAAACCTATCAAATCGATCAAAACCAATGGTCTTATACAGGATGTGTCCTTCCTGAAACCAGACCTTATCACTATCATGCTTTGTCATTTTCCTTATACAAGTAGTTACATGATCGAAACCAGACTTGACATCTTATACGACATGTTTCTTCTCTTGAAACTAGATCTTTTCAAAACAGTCCACCCATCACTCACTTCGTCCCTTCGCACATTGGCACACACTTATTGGCAAACAATCTAAATGACTGTTGACCTTGTTAGTGTATTTTGTCTTATTTTTTGGATTTTCTTTAGTCATGTTACTAGCCACCTCGAGGATGTCCCATGAAGGATTTAGAGGAGCGATGATGTCTCATGACTCATCTTTTATTTGATTGTTGTATGTGGTTTGTCTTGAAAAAAATACTAGGGCAACATGATCCTTAATATGAGTTAGGGCATTCCTTGTTTGTGACTGTCTATTTTACAGATGGATGACCTTTCACACCTTATTCTATGTCATACCATGGTGTTTTTTGTCCATTTGTCATATTTTACCGTCCAATGATGATTAAATGCAAAAATCTAAGATAGAAAAATATATATCTACAAATTATCTCAACTAGCAGTATCTCAACATCCATCTTTTTTGTGCTAACATTCATCTTTTCCACTCTAACATTTCTTCTAGTCTGCATCTTCATCATCCTTATCTATTTTCCTCTATCCTTTTGTCCTTCATCTTCTATTCCTCTCATCCATTTCGAGAGCACACTCATGTTCTTTGAACTTGCCTGTCCTCTCGAGGGGGCATACCACTACCTCCTCGTCATCCTTCCTCATCCTACTTTCACTGGGGCATATTTTTGATTAATTTTCTTTGATACAACGTGATAAACTACATTGTATCAAAGAAGGGCAAATGTAGACACCTAAAAATTATCATTAGGCCTATGAATTAATTAAATCTTCTTTTTCATCTAGTCCTCTCATCCATTTTGAGAGCACACTCATGTTCTTTGAACTCGCCTGTCCTCTCGAGGGGGCATACCACTACCTCCTCATCCTACTTTCACTAAGGCATATTTTTGATTAATTTTCTTTGACACAACGCGATAAACTGCATTGTATCAAAGAGGGGCAAATGTAGACAACTAAAAATTATCATTAGGCCTATGAATTAATTAAATCCTCTTTTTCATCTTTGATAATTAAATAATTAACATAATTATTTAATTATTATCTAATGCCACAAAGTCTTCTATTAATTAAATAATCTAAATTATTTATTTAATTTATTTTGTCCTTCTATTTCTTCTTTTGATTAATTAAATAAAATTTTATTTATTTAATTACATCATTAGTATCTTTGACCTCTATAATTAAATAAATCTATATTTATTTAATCATTTATCATTTTCCACTATAATTAAATAATTATGACAATTATTTAATTATTCACTTTTGGCATCTTTTGTCACAAATTAATTAAAGTTTATTTAATTAAATAACTTATCTTTCCTCTCACTTTTTGAATTAAATTTCTATTTAATCAAAAAATTAACTCACCTTTTCTTCTTGCAATGAGATAATGTTTCCATTATTTCAAAATTCAATTTTCGTCTTGAAGTGAAGTGATTTTTTGTCCTTTTGCTCTTTCACTTATGATCTTATCTCGTCTCGTCTCGATTAATTTCAGCCATTGATTGAACTAAAAATCATTCAATCTCGACTATACATTTCACATTCACCTCTCTATAAATACCAATGTCATTTATCATTTTAGGATCTAGAATTTATATGCTACCGTGTTGTTGATAATAATCTTTGATATTTTGCTTTATCTTAGTCATAGACTAATATTTGCATACTCGATCTGAGGGCCATAATATTTATAGCAAAATGGAGAAGGGCTACGAAGTTCAGCCAATGGACGCATGAATTAGGTGATATTATTTCATTTTATTCATGTTTTTGTGTCCTTTTCTCTTCATAGTTGATTAGGATTTTTGTGATTAATGACTTTAATATATTAATCGAAAAGTGAAAATGCCTGATCACACTCCCATTACAACTAGTTATGCTAGTAAGAGTTAAGGAATTATCAAAAGAGGATAAAAATGCTACATAAAAATTAAATATCATTTGAGCATCTAATAATGTAAGCATATAAGAATCAAATTATGTTAGCATTGAATCATGTAATTCCATAATCTTACGTAGTATTGACTATAAATAATGTATAATATACTTGCACACAAGATGAAGATGATATCAATGAATAATAATGTTACCTATAATATTAAAAAACAATCATAGTATAACTCTTAATGTTTATAAATGTTAGAGTTAATGATTGAACCCTAAAACCACTCAAGATTACTTACAACCAAAACAACCCATCACAAAAGAGAAAATAAAATAATCTGATATGAAGACTAAGAATTCTATTGATGCAATAATATGATTAATTTACATAATATATAATTAATAAATATTTGATAAAGGATGAAGAAATCCTAGTAGAAACACTAGGTGAGGATTAAATTAGATCATTCCATGTGCCTTAATCATATGACTTGAGACATAAAAAAGTACATGGCCTATGTAATCTTAAGCATGCTAGTGTAAATAAATTCTAATTAAAATTTAATTAGGTGATTTACCCTTTTAATCTAAGACCTCCCTTAAGTGAAACTTAGGGAGTAGATCAAAATTCATTTATGATGAAATAATGGATGCATGCATGAATGGGTCCTAGCTGCAAGGCCTAGTGAGTTACCCATGTAAAATAAAATAAATATCTAAAAATTGAAGAAAATAAGAAAACCTCATGGAAAAAATCATCTCAAAAGAGAGAAAAATGATACAAATGTAACTAGTTAAAGAATGAAAAAAGGAGGGATCAATATGATCCCCCAATTATTACTTCTATCACATAACTATAATATAGATCCCCAAATAGGAGAGAAAATATGAGAATGTAAATCCCACCCATAAAGAAGTAGCTTAAATTGTGCTAATGATAAAAGATCGAAGATATAACACAATTGATTGCATGCAATCAACATTTATCCCCTTGGGAAGAAAAAGATCCACTGGTGATTGTAGAATTCATTCCCATTATCTAGATGAATAGAGAATACAAATTCAAATGTGTTTCTATAATAATGTCTCAAATTCCCCTATGTAAGAATCAAGTGACGACAATCTAGAAACCTATGAAGACTAATGAATAACAAGATAAAAATAAAATGATGATAGGAAAAAATGATGGTGGGTCTATCATCAAAGAGGAGATGGATGTCCTCAAATGAGTCCTCCAAATCAACAACATGAGACTCTAAAAAAATGATATGTTTGATACATATGAATCCCAAGTAGTTATATCTAGAAGATGTTGAATTTCTTTGTACACTAAATCAATAAGGGTTATGGATGTAGTAATACTAATCTTATTATGAGTAACATAATGGAGATGTGATCTCAATAGGAGTGGGAGAAAGAAGGGAATTCTTTGTACCATTGAAACATACAAGACATGTAGATATACTAAATCTCCTCTATAGTATTATCATCAATAGTTATGATATCTACATCATCAAAGGAAATTAGGAAACTTTAGTGGGATCGTCTAGGAATGGAGAGATGTAGGATCTCAAAAGATCTCCTAAACACAAGTCCAAAGTGCACAAGGAAAATCAAGGTCAAATATAGCATACATAGTGTTATGATCAATACTAAAATAAACCAATCCTACTACATGATAAAAAAAAAATTACCCCATGCTAATTTTCTCCATAGTGCATCTAGCTCAAAAATGAGTCCATAAAGACTTAAATAACAATATTAAGCCACTTGAGATGTCTTAGGATGACATTTTTCCAAGACTTATAGTTATCTTTATCTAGGTATACCATAAAAGGATGAAAATAAAAACCCATGATAGAATCCTCAAATGATTAAATCAAGGAATAATAATCTCAATATATATGGTTGAAATAAAGTTGAGTCTCATGCAAATAAAACATTTTTAGATGTGGCAATGAAGTAATCAATCATAATTTTAAATAAAAAAACTAAATAAAATATACTTGGGGTAGATTTAGATAAATTGAATGGATAGTTGTGAAGAGATATGAAATACCTTTCCAATAGGTCATAAAATTACAAAAATCAAATATTTAGGAAAATAGCTATCAGCTCAAAAGAAAAAAATGATGATATAACTATTATAGGCAATAAAACTCATCAAGAATAAAATCTAGAAAAAAAACACCAACACCATTAGAAAATTCTCAAAACTACATTTTTAATAACTATTCATCTTTGAAAATCCAAGTTTGTATGCCAAATTTATGCCAAAAATTAAAAATCCTCTTTTATAAATTATGGATAGAGAAAGGTGGTTATTTGGTGGTGATGGGGTAGCTATCAACACAAAACATTGATCTAACTAAAATGATGTCCATGAGCTAGTCATTTACACCAAATGATTCAAAAATACTAATCTATAATTGATATTTTAAAATAGATTGATCTCTTTACTATTTTTAATATGTACATTCCACACAAACATTTAAAATATGGCATGTACCTCTACATGGTGATCATCTTGTGTAGCAAAGAAGTGTTAGGATTAAGGTTCCATCAACCTTTTAAATCCTATGTCATGGTTCCAACATCCTTGGAAAGTGTCCTTACACACTTAGAGTGAATTGGAAAAATGTTTTGTAATATTAAATCTCACCATTGTTTGTAATATATTCATAATGGGTAATGGGTTCCACTAGCAGTGATAAAAGTGACTTTTGGTCATAAATATTTAATATATTTTTCCCACATGTGGATGCCTAGAATGGGATAATAAAAGAGAAGGAAAAGGAAAAATGAGTAGTTTTTTATATTCTCCAAGTGGGAGCTTGGAATGAGGCAACAGGTGTCTCTTGGTATTTCATCATTTATTACATTTAATGTAATGTTTATCTTCCATGTTTGGGCATCAAGTTGGATGGAAAGTATTAGAGCCAAAACTAGTGTCCTTTCACATTTTGAGGTGGAAATCCAAGGGTTAGGGACATTTGGAATGAAGGGTCATATTTGGGCAACATGTTTGGTGCATTAGATGGCTTCACAATTATATAAATTCAGCCTCTTGGATGTAGAAAATATTAGTAGTTGAATGTAGAGTTCCATTGTAGGAACACAAATATTGAGGCATAAAGAGGTTGTTCATAGGTGCACAAGTGCATAGGTGCTGCCATGGTGGAGCCAAAGAGGAGAATAAAATTTATTGTATTGTAATCTCATTTATTTGAAGATAATGCATACTTGGCCTCTATTCTTGGTGGTTTGTTTTCTCATAAGGTTTTCTCCACATAAATCCTATATTTTGTGATGCTCTTGTGTTGCCAATTTGTGCCTCATTTTTGATATCTTATGGTGATATTATTCTTTATATATTATTGTTATAAGTTCACATAAGATTGTTTTAATAAGAATGTTATGTTGGTTGATTTTTGACATCATAGAGAAGATGGATCTAATCATGGTATTTTGATATTAAGGTATCTTATTTTTCTAGATTTACATATAAGTTCTATATTTTTCATGTTGCTATAGTCCAAGCCTTTATCTCATCCATTGAATTCATATTTGGATAGAGATTAAATTTCCCAACAATTGTTATAAGAACATGTTTATTTCTCATAAAAAATAATATTCTAGTGTAGCCCCTAAAGTAGATGTACTCTAGTGTGGCCCCTGAAGTAGATGTACAAGTTGGACCATACCATGGTTAATTACAATTCTAAAACAAATGTGGTGTTGATGCATGTGAGGTACTAGGAGTAGCACTATCTCCTCCATGCTCTCTACCATTAAATTTAGCTATCATGTGGGTAGCATGGCTAGTTAAATTTATTGAGTGTACTCAATGCTCCTAATGTTCAAACCATTTCCTACTAGTAAATAGTTGCAAGAATACCAAGAGAAGAATGATAAATGATAAGTGGAGCAAGCATTCATCAATTTGGATTAGCATGTTCCCTTGTTCTATGCTATGGCATGCCTTCACCAACAACTTTGTACTAATCTAATGTCAAAATAATTGGATTTTAAACTCAATTTAAATTTAGGCCTTAATTCTCTCAAAATATATAGTGGCACAGGTCATAATTTGCACTTGATCATGGATGGTCAAAGTGTTCATTTAGAAGATTATTATTACTTATTAAGTAATTATGCATGTAATTCTACACTTGGAATTTAAGTCATCTTAGGTGGCTATGTGGTGACTTGGAGAGCTAATCAAATTATTCCAAGGTAAGTGGCATGACCTCTTGCTATTTTGGAGGAACAAACTTGTCATCACTATTAGTGTGTATGATTTGACTTCTTATGTGATCCAACCACTTCTCACTATATGTATAGACATTTTTATAATATTTAGTAGTTTAGATTGGTCATTCTTTTCTTCTTCTTTTTTCATATTCTTTCTATTATAGAGGTGATATTACTTATCCTTCTTGGCCTTTCGAAGGCTAGTGTTATTTCCAAGAGATATTCATCTCCTACATGGTATCAGAGAGAGTTTTGGTTGAAGGGTATTGGGGTTGCCACTCAAAAAACTAGTTTCCTAGTCATATGGTATGGTCACAATCAGCCAGAGGGAGCTTAAATCCTCTCTAATTTTTTCTACTCTAAAAATTATTTGAATTCATTTTTAATTTTTTCTATGTACTAATTTTAGAAAGGCTTAAAATTAAAATTATTTTCAATTTTAATAGGTAGCTCAAAATTGAGTGTCATTTTTTGTAAAAGTGTTTTTTTTAGCATAATCCATTGGAAACAATTTCATACTATTTTTTTTCCCAAATTCGTTAAAATCTATGCACTAAAAATATAAAGTCCCATAATTCACGAGGGATCTAAAATTGAATCAAGGGAGGGTGTTCTTGTGTCATGTCCTTTACACTTCTACATTTGTGATTTGTGCTCTTTATTTTTATTCTTAAAACCTCATTTGAAAGGAAAATTAAATTTGTAAGTACAAAATTAATCAAAACTTACACATGCACTCAACTTATAAAGTGTCCTTTTATGTATCATTCTTGAGGGGATTATAAACTGAAATCTAGACTATGTTTATTAATGAATATAACTGAAAATTTCAAATTTAACTTGTAGATACTGAGTGATAAATATATTTAGTTTATAGAAACAAAAAGTACTAAATATACATAATGTGATACCAGTTGGGTCAAGTCTTGGCCTTGGATGCCAACGTTTCATGAGGACATCTGCACACCTACATTGTCGTCTATATAAATAAATCCCAAAAATTGCCAAAATAAAATATTTTGTTGGTTGAATCTATTCAACACCTGCACACATCATGGAGACAAATAAAAATGTTAGGGCTGTATAGGGATTTACCTTAGTCAAACCTCCACTTTGGTGTTTCCACCTCCATTGACAACCAAACAAGATTAGGATGCATAAAAAATGAAATATAGATGTGTGATAGAAACAAACCCCATAGAGGAGGAGAACCCCTATTATGATTAAAAGATGTTAGACGAGATTAATTAAGTATGATAATAGATGAGATTGATTAAATGACAAGCAAGAGAGCATTACTAGCAACTGTGACCCTTCCCTTGAGATGATAGATGTGACAAGATTGTGTGCAAGAGGAGTCTTTTCTTCTGCAAATATCCAAGACGTGAGAATATTTTAACAGAGTTTTGTTATAAAAAAGATGATAAAGTTCAAAATCCAAAAATCCTTCCGACTTGTAAAGACCCCTCAAAAATGAGAGAGAAAGAAAGTTTTGTTCTTGGACTAAGCGGGAATAGTCATTACAAACATATTTGAGTGCTAGGACATACATCCCAAATGAACTATATAGAATATTCTCATTTAAATCTTACATTTTAGGAGGATGTTTGCACGCCACGTAGATGTCTACGCACCGCACTACCATTTGACCCATTTTTTCTGAAATTCAAACCACAGGTTACAAATGCTTCATCATTGCCTTCCATAAAATCAGAATCGTGAAATCACAATTATGGATTTTGTCATAAATACACCAAGTGCCATACGTAAGTGTGAAATTGACCTAGGGTACAAATTTTGACACTACAATAATATAACTCATAATACTTACTGTAGACACCCAAATTTAATCACTTCCATATGATTAAATTTGTTGCATTCACATCTATCATATTAATATTAATTTATTAAATTAATATTACACCCTTTGTCCCATAAAGTATTTAATTTAATAATTAATACTTTGTCTTTTACTTTATTCCTCTCTAAATTAAATAAATACACTAATTTATTTAATTTAGTCACTTATCCTCCTTTTGATTTAAAAATCAATTTAAAATTTCTCACTTTCTCTCTCCTTGTCACATCCTCCAACATTTGCCACTTGCCTCTAATCTTCTGTTAATTAGCCTAATCCAATATTTGCACAACCTTAACCAAAATCATTAACTATATTTAGCACCTCTTTTTTGGTCAATTCTTCCATTTTTCCTTTTAATGATAACCCTCTCTCCTATGTGAATTTTTAATTCACATTTATTTTCTCTAGACTCCCCTCCTTTAAATGTGAATTTTTAATTCACATTCCATTCTCCCAAGGCTTCTAGAACCTTGGACTTGTCACAATCTCCACATGTGACCAAGTCCCACCTTTTTGGAAACCCATATCCTCTAGATTATCCTATGAATGTGAATTTTAATTCACATTTATCCTCCCAACCACCTTTCCTTTTCCCATGTAGATTTTTGAGGAATTCTAAAATTCCTCAAAAGTCCCTTTCACTCCCACTTGGGGACAAGAAATCCCTTTTTGTGGAAATCCTCTCATCCCCAAGGTGCATGTCCTTTTCCACCTCTTGCCTTTTGACAGCTCATCTCCACCTCATATCCTTGTCCACTCTCACCTCCACATGTTAAGATGTGAGGGCTTGTGGTTCTCAACCCACCATAGCCCTTCATCTTGCCTTGTTGGAGCAATCTGACCTTGAATTCTCTAGAGAATTCAAATTCTCTATAAATACCCCCTCCTCAAGGGCATTTCCACAACACTTAGATTTGAGCACCCTTATGCTGTTATTTTGCAACACTTTTCACTTCCATACCCACATGCTGTCCATTTGAATCCTCAAGCATTTGCAATCAACTAATCATCTTTGCTAGTCATCTTGCCTATAGAATCTTGCATTTTAGTCATTCAATCTACCATCTAAGGAGCACACAAGCTATTCAAATCGAAGGCTAATCAAGGAGCAACCAACAACAAGGAAGGTGATATTGTCCTATTTTGTTTATCTATTTCCTTTCTTATTGTAACTCTCTTTTAGCTAATCTTGAGGTGTCCTTGGTAGTTTATCCTTTTACGTTTCTTAGTTAGATTCACACATTTAGAGTAGCATAAAATATCAAGGTATACACTTACAAAATCAAAATTATCAACAATTCAAGTCTTCACATAGATCCATTAAGATTAAATACAGAATTAGACTAGTTCTTTACAACTCTATTTAGATTTTCCTTAAAGTATGATATGTTATATTTATTAATGCCAACATATATGATTATTATCTTATCATTCCATATTGACAATAATAAGATAGTGTATGTAGCAATTGACATTAATATCAAATAAAAATCCAATTTCATTATCATCCAATTTCATAGAACCAATTACTAACATTGTTGAAGCTAAATCCATACACAAAAATTATGCATAACAACTTAATTAATATAAATAAATCCAATCATATAAAATAGAAAATAACAAAAGTGATTAAATACTCCATAAAAAGAACTTCCTTAAAACAAAGTATCTTAGTCCTCAGTATTCTGTGCAGAGAAAATTTAAAAAATAAGTTTCATCCATATTCTCAAAATTCAAAATTTAATGCTATGGTTCAAGATGAAAATTAATTCAAATTTTTTTGGATCCTTACCACAAGAATACCCCTACACCAAATGTTGATATGGTAAGTTTCAGAGGATGTAAGTAAAGCATATTTAATACAATCTAAGTGTACAAGGATATGGATCATAATATTACAATTACTATCCCCTGAAGATATGCCTGTGTAAAATCAAATATCAAGTTAACCAGGTAAACTTGCCAAATTCAAAGGAGCACTTCATCCAGAAGAAAATAAAATGTGTACAAGTTAGCTTGGATATCAGCTGTTGGATATCAGCTGTTAGCACCAATTGTGGGGGTGACATGCCTTTTAAAAGGGTAACTTGCCCATCCCTTGGATATGTATGTATGTATTTGTCCAGATTAAGATGGCTGCAATGAGCTTATGAAAATGAATTTTACCCACATAAGTTTTGCCAATACGAAACCCAAGAACAGTACGAGAGCAAAATAGCATGCCAAAAAATAGTACAAAATAGGCGGCTACAGCAAGCTGTATTTCGTGACTTAAAAAAGACATCAATACTAAATGAATGGAAGATATCAATAGTTTTTCTTAATTGGATTAAGAAAACCAGAATTACAACAAAGCAGCAATAATGCTATTAATGTACAACAACAATGTTGTTAAGGAACAGCAGTAGAGAAACCAGCAGCAATGCTGTTAAAGAACAGCAGCAGAGAAGTCCAGAGAAAAACAGCTACAAACAGTATAAAAAAAAGCAGCAAAAGGTGTTAGAAACAGCTGAAAGTTGCATAGATTCAATCAGAAACAGTATGTGCCACTGTTGCTTTGAGAAGGGGATGGATGCATCGGAATAAACCCAGATTTGATATTACCAAAATGAAAGATAATGTGATATGCACAAAATGCAAAACGAAAGAGTTTATTTCAGACCCCTGTTCCATGCTTTCAGACAATAGCTTAACAAGAATATATATATATATATATATATATATATATATATATTTTGAATGTTGGAGACGATCATTTGTGAATCTGATTCTCGTGGTGACCTTGCTGAAGAGGCAACAGTTAGAGGATGTCAGCTGGCACTTGGCTGTTATTATAAAACAGATTTTTCTTCTGTGTGCATCCTTGGAATCTGTTACTTTTTGTCACATTCCTAGAGAATGGAATGGGGTTGCAGATTGTTTGGCCAAATGGACTTCTGATCATTTGCAGAATTGGAACATTGTGGATAGGGGTCAATTACCCCTGGATTTGAAAAGTTGGATCACTTAGTGGAGATTGATACCACTTAGTGGAGATTGATAGGGGTGTGTAATGCCCTTGCTTTGTACTGTTTTTTTTTTGTTTGAATAAATTTTTACCTCTTTTTTAGTGTCAATATTATTTAAGAAAGTAATTATGAATTGAAAGAATATATTTAATTTTGAAAATGGTGTTAAGATATTTCTAATTTAGATATTAAAATTTGTTCTTTTTTAATAGATATAGGTAAGCATTCCCAATTCAAAATGTTTTAAAATGGAAGCAATAGGCACTAACATTGGTAACCATTCTTTTGTCACTCTGATAGAGTTTCTGCCCTTCTTTTCATGGTGACCAGACTAAGATAGAAATCCCTTTCTTGACACCTCTGTCATATTGTTGCACCCTTCCTGACTCTATTAAATTGTCCAAAAGGACCACAAAATTCTAAGCCTGCCATTCTTTTTCTTCTTTTGCCAACTCCTCTTCTCCCCCCTCCCATCGCCTCTTCATTCCTTCTTAACTATGACCCTTTCCTCTTGTGTTACCTCGGTCTTGTCCATTTTAATGGCCATGACAGAAAACATATATCATAGTAAATTAAATGGAGCTGTGGGTATTATTTCCTCCCACAACAGTCTCCCTTCTCCTACGGCCTCCCTTATTATTTTGCTTCTTTTGATACTTTTTAATCAGAAGACCTCTTCTAAGAAGAGGTTTTAGTTCGTTGTTAGAGAGAATGTTTTTGTAAAGTAGGGAGTGTTATTAGAAGAAGAAAATGATGCCACAGGATAATTTAGAATCTTGTGCAAGAAAATAGGAACCTCTATATTTTAGATTTTTTAGATTCAAGAGGGTGTCTTTGGGGTGGGGCTAAAACTTTCTCACCCACTTCTTAAAATTTTGCTGCCACATATCATTCATTTATAATTTTTTAAATTCCTGTCAACAATTTTTTTGATTTAGCTATATAATTGTAGATTTAACATTCATTCTTCTTAAAAATAATCATGATACCACCTAAAATTTTGGAGCTTTAAATTTTAAGCTTGTTCATTATTACAAACTCCCTATTTATTAAAACTTCCTAAAAATTTCCAACAACACCTATGCTGAGAGATTTTAAGAAACCCCATTTATGAAACCACAACCTAACATATTTTTATGATAGCCCATGCAATACATAGACTAGACTATCTTTTATTATTAGTATTTCTTTTTCATACTATATTTTATATTTACTAAAATTTATTTTTAAAATTTAAACTATAATTATATATTTATTATTGCATAACAAGATATTCTTTTGAGATAAAATATCAACAAAAATTAAATGGAAATGAAGTACCATCAACAATAGATGCCATTAGAAAATGTGATGTGAGACGATGCTCTCTTTAAAACTATTGAACAAAATCTCAATGAACTCTATCAAAAAGTTAATGCATTCCACACCACCATCACTACACCTTGGCAAACACATCCCCACCATTTAAAGGGAACTTTGTGCCCTCTGTAAATATCCACTGGGCCAACTCAGACAATATATTGATAATGCCAAATTATCCTCTTTCTCAACTGTGTTGGAGTCAGTGACACATGTATATTTCTTTTACAAGTTACGTCACAATCAAAGAAGCTCCTCAATACTGCAACAGAATAAAATATTACACATTGCCTGATACCTTATTTGACAAATCTGTTCTCAATGAAATTGGATGCAATTAATAAAAGGGTTTAATCTCATTTATAAAATTACAACCTTTCTCTCAATGCCAAAATGTTACATGTGTTTTAGGAAATCAAATGACATGAAAATGTCTATTGTATCTCAATCAAGGCATCTCCTCAATACTGCTACAGAAAATCCAAACGATAAGATCTGGGGAATGGTTTGAAAAATCCTGGTAGCTATAGATCTCTGATGCAATTGATGCAATGTAAGGCAGTTTGTTTCAAATCTTGAATGCTTAATTTAAAAGTAGATAAATTTACACATACCTGATCAGAGGTCTAAAATTTGACTGAATTATAGAACAGCTTACAAGTATAAAATACTACAAATTAACCTTAGTATTCTGCATGACAGTAGATGAGCTTGTGACAGAAGAAAACCTTGAAATAGACAATAGAAAGCACTAAAAAACCTTAATGAAACTCAAACAACTAAAATGTAGAACTTTGACTGTCAGATGCCAATGGTGCAGTGGGATTGCTATTGCGTAGGAAGTCTGATATGGTAGATGTTAAATTGGAAGCAGCTGCATTTCCTGTCAAATATATCTTGAGGTTCTCCAAGGCCTTGACAACACCTCTCATGGAGGGTCGTTCTCTTGGTGATTCATTGGTGCAAAGCAGAGCAACATGAAAGAAAGAAAGAAGAATTATACTCTCTTCCATGTTTGCGTTCCCATTCCTCAACAACCTACTATCAACAATATCTCCTAGTCTGTTTGGAAAAGCTGACCTCACCCACTTTTGCAAGTTCATGTCTCCCACAAATAGCCCATCACTCAGCCTCTTCCTTGTAACCATCTCTAATATCAGAATTCCATAACTATAAACATCTCCCTTTGTAGAAACACTCCCTCCCAATCCATATTCTGCAATCAATTTTGTCTATGAAATTCTGAAAATCTATTAATGGAAAGGACAATTTTGCCCATGAAATTCAAAAAAACCTATTAAAGGAAAGGATAACTCCAATGTAAAGAAAATTCACAAAAATTACCTGGAGCAATATAGCCAATGGATCCTCGAAGTGTAAATGTTGTTGTGCTCAGCGAATCTGTGGAGTTTGGAGTAGTTAAACGGGATATACCAAAATCAGTCACAAGGGCTGTCATGTTGGTGTCCAGGAGCAAATTGCTAGGTTTTAAATCACAGTGCACAATTTGCAAAGGACAATCATGATGTAAATATTCCATGCCATGTGCTACATCTATAGCGATGCTCAAACACTCACTCAATCCCGATTCACAAACATTCTGATCCTCTCTGTCAGCGTTCAAATGCAAGTTGCAAATGCCTTTCCAAGCTCCCATTAGATGCAAATTGAAGAACCAAACCTTTCAAGCCAAGGTAGTAAAATGCACTTATGATTCTGATGAGATTGCAGTGCCGAATCCTTCCTAACACTTTGTATTCTGTGTTAAAACTAGATTATGAGCTTCTTCGTTCTGCAAATTAAGAGTCTTGATTGCAACTATATAGCCATCCCTTAAAATGCCTTTGTAGACTGATCCAAAGTTACCCACTCCAAGCAAGTTTGCCTCATCAAATCCAGTTGTTGCAATGACAATATCTTGATAAGAAAATTTTGGATAGTTTAGTCTACAAAGTTTCAGCCTCTATAGCACTCCCATAATAAAAGACCATAATATCAATGTAATGGTTCCAACTGACAAGACTATTTTTTTCAGCAGTGAATGTTTTCTTTGGCTCTGTTTTGGGCATGGAGGCAATGAATAATTTCTTGGGCCACATTAGGAACAATACAATAACAGTTCTATTTGGAAACAATCCTTCTTCTGGAATTTGACCTGACAAATTATTGAAAGAAACATTCATATAGTGAAGAACTTTTAGTCTTGCAAGGGACATTGGCACTGAACCTGATAAAAAATTGGCAGAAAGATCCATTTCTTGGAGATTTTGTAATTTGGAAAGTAAATCTGGTATTAGACCTTCAAAGGCATTGTGGGACAAATTTAGATGCTCCAATGCTAAACATATTCCTAAAGAATTTGGAATTAACCCATTAAGTCGATTTCCAGAGATGTCAATTGCTTGAGCCATTACAATTTTACTAATCTCCTGTGGCAGGGAACCTTGCAGAGAATTCCATGAAAGATTGAGATAGAATTTCAGGTTTTGGAGGCTGGCAATGGCTTCACGAGGTATCCTTCTTCCGAGTTTATTGTAAGATAAGTCAAGGAGCTCCATGTTTTGACATCTCTCTAAACTTGCAGGTATCTCCCCTGACAAGTTATTGTGGTGAAGATAAAGATATCTTAGCTGCTCGGGGCTACAAAGAGAATCTGGTATTTTTCCAGATAGCTGGTTGTAACTAAGACTTAAGAGTCCGAGATGTTGCATTTGGCCTATCTCACTTGAATGCTTCCTTCTAACTTGTTCCCTTGCAAAGACAGTCTTTCCACCTTATGGAGTCTTCTAATTCCGGATGGAATAGTGCCGCTGAGAAGATTATTGTGTAAATCTAAGTAGGTTAAGTTTGTCAGATTGGCAATCTGTTGTGGTATGCTTCCGCTTATCATGTTGTCTGATAAAAGAAACAAAGAGAGTTTGGAAGATAGATGGCCTATGGACGGAGGCAATATACCCGTGAGAGTATTATATGACACTGTTATTTCTTCCAAGTGGGAGCAATTTGTGAGAGTAGCTAGAAATGCCAATGTGTTACTGCTGTCACTAACAAGTTGATTGGTGTGTAGGCGAAGCTGTGTGAGGAGGTTCAATTTACCCAGCTCCATTGGCACCGTTCCACTGATCTGGTTTGTATTTAAATAAAGTATTGTGAGATTGGAACAATTTCCAATGGAATTTGGTATATTTCCACTTAGCTGATTTCCCCATAAACTGAGGGTTTGCAAACTGGTGAGCTTGGTACCAATTTCCCACGGAATATGTCCACTCAGCCGGTTTCTGGATAAATCTATGTAGCTCAGTTTTGAGAGATTTGTTAAAGGGGGGAATGGTGCTTGATAATTGATTTGCAAAAAGGGTGAGAATCTTTAGGTGAATTAGCTTGCCCAGTTCAGGAGGAATAGGGCCCTGAAGATCGTTTTCTGCAAATTGTAAATTGGTCAAGGCAGATAGATTTCCGAATGAGTTGGGAATGGTGCCTGATAATAAACAAAAATCAAAGTAATAGTCAAATTTATATATTTATATTATACTTTATTTTATTTTGTATTTATTTTGGGGAGAGTGTATTGATAAATTTATATATTGATATGTAGTATAATTTTGTCTAAACTAAGGATTATTTTTTTAAGCTTTTATTTATATGTTTACACACATTATTATACACATATCCTCTATCTTTTTCTACATGGACATATGTTTTGATAATCATGTCTCAATTATACTTATTCATACACATATTCTTTTATAGTTTATTATTCGTTGTATTTGGTCATTCATGTGTCCCAAGTAATTTTTGTGAGCATAGGGGTTATGTTGTGATCATGGACTTGACCCTCATAAATTAAAAAGAATAAATTTGTAATTTG
This sequence comes from Sequoia sempervirens, assembly GCA_007258455.2. Lineage (NCBI taxonomy): Eukaryota > Viridiplantae > Streptophyta > Pinopsida > Cupressales > Cupressaceae > Sequoia > Sequoia sempervirens. Next base: position 73,542 of record VDFB02120993.1, on the reverse strand, counting down.
GTCAACTCATTCCCATTCCTTTCCTACCAAGGGCCAACTAAACACAATTTTTTGTGGTTTAATGACATACATTGGTATTTAAAGGAATTTAATTGCATTCCATTTGGATGTGTCCTCACATCTTATCCTCTCCAATCATCCCAAGCTAGAGCATTCACATGTAATGAAGGAAATACTTTTTTTGGGATTCTAAAATGAATCTAGATCTGCACATTCATCATAAGAGAATATGTATAAGTCAAAGAGTGTTGTCCTTAATATTTTACCTAGGCTTTCTAGGGGCTAATTTAAGAGAATGTGTTTCCTTGTTGATCGTTGTTGAGTTGAGCTAATCCAAATAAATAAATTAGTTGGTAAGTCGAGTATTGACCATATCAACCCCATTGAATAGGTGGCTAGCTATGTATGTGGGCTAGGGAGTGGATAGGATATAATAGTAGTCCTTCCAAGGTATTTTAAAATACCATCAATTTTAGATAGTGAAGAAGGAAGAGGAAGAAGAGGTGAATCAAGAAAAATCTAGCTGTAGAGTTACAAAGATTACTAAATCAAATATGTAGAACCTATGTGGGACATTTTTGTAAGCATGGATCTAATCCAAATTCACTTTTGAAAAATGTTGTTTTTGACTCTCTAATTCCAAAAAGTGTAGATAATATTCTTTGTTTCTCAAGGTGAGTTCACAAACCCTATCATGATCCCTTCTTACAAATTTCCCTAATAGCATTCAGTGTAATGGTACCAAGTGTCATTTCCTTTTACACCTCGTGGGATCAAATTGAGGGTGCAAACATGTTAGGGTGTGCCAATGAATTATAGTGGAGGATTCATTTCATTTATGAAGCATCCTAGTACTTCTAGGCCATAATAAATTGACAAAGTCTTTTAAGATACCTAAGAGAAAAAAATGACAAACTTTGATAGATTACTTCTTATAATCATTAGCACCTAAAAAAAATTGTTCACAGTTATAGGTAGATTTTAAGCCCAATTACACTAACCTATCTTGATTTTCCTCAAATCTATATTGCTTGACCTTATCAATAGTAAATACTCTTGTAAAATACCTCAATGGTTTCTAGTGTAATGGTGCTAGGTGTCATTTTTAAATTATTTTTATACCTCATGGATGCAAACACATTTGGGTGGGATGGTCAATTCTAGTAGAGACCTTGTTTCATCATCAAATGGTCCCAAACCTTTTAGGTTACAACAATCTAATGAGATAGTAGAGAAGGATATAGAAGAAGAGGGGGGCATGAGAGATAGAGAAGGTACAAAGAGAGTTAGAGATAGAGAGCGAAGGAGAGAGAGAGATAGTGATATAGTGAGGGAGGGAGAGAGAGGTGGAGAGGGAGAAATATGATCATGCTCAATGTACATAAAATACTATATAAGTAACTAACAAAAACGTGTTACATTCATTGTCAATGTATGCAAATAATCTATAAAATTTTGAACCATTCATCTCACACTCAACATTGATTATTATTCAAACCATTAAATTACCTAAGCTATGAATATGTACAAAATATTTATATATTCATCTCAAAAAATTATGTAAAGACATACATAATGTAATACAATACCATGAGGCCAATATTATCTCTCAAATTATGAAATATCATCAATTAATACAAATTATTTTGAATGTGTCATATATAGGCATACACAATGTCTTCCTCAAGTAGCAAAGAATATGAATCGAACATTTGAAAATATCTTTTCCTAACTAAAGTGTGAACCTCAAACATTTGAATTAGTTGGCATCTTACATCAGTATGATCTACTACGCTCCTCACTATATTGTGACTCAACATTTATATATAATTTATAAAATTATATATATATATATATATATATATATCAAATTCTATAAAAATAAAATATTATTTTAAAATGACAACAATAATAAACACACTTAGAAAAAATTACTAGTCTAGTTATTCTTTCTTTTGACACTCAACATCATCAAGATATGCATATTATTAGATTAGAGTGCTCACATCAATCAATAGAATAATAGAAGAAATTATCAATTATTTATAAATATATAATGATGTAAATTTAGATAAAATAGTCATCAATAAATATATAGTTTTCCAAAGGTTCATAGCTCAATTGGTTGAGCATAATTAGTGAGGATGATGGTATGTGATATAAAATCCATCCACCAAGGTTCAAACCTCTAGAGGCACATTCAGGCCAAGTTTGACTCCTTGGTGACTTTGATAGATTGGATACCCTTGCAAGTGGTTGTTTAGTTGAAGGAGACTTTTGGTTTAGATATATGTTTATTCAAATTGTTGCAATCCACTATATAAAGGAAAAGATTTTGACATCTATATAATTCATCTTGTTTCCATCAATATATATAGTTCCATACTCAAACCTATGTTAGAGACATCAATGGTGAGATAAAAGTAGTTGTTTATTTATTTAATTATTAGGATCATTTTCCTCTAATTACTTAAGCAAGTACTTACGTCATGTTTTCTTTGTCTCATGTCATAGGATGAGGACACATGTCATGATCTTATTGTATCCTCACCTAGGGTTTCTAGGTTAATTATCCTCTTATAAGGATTCTCTATTGTATAATCATTATAAGATGCACATTAATATGATTCATGCTTTTCTGGATCAAGAGCTCCTAGCCTCCATAGCTTTACTATTTTCTCTTTCTGTGATAGGTGTTTGATTGCAGGTGATCCTTGGGAGCTATGGAGTTAATTTTCCCCAACTTCAACATGGTATTAGAGCTCCAGACTTGTAGTCCCCTCTCCTCTTCTTGAGAGATTTCATGCCTCAAGAGCTATTATTTGGTGCATCTTGGAGAAAATCAATGTTTTCTAGTAGATTCAGAGCTGTTGAAAAAGTTAGTTTTGCATTTTGTTTAGCCTAATTTAGACTTCAGATGTCAGATCTACATGGGTTTGAAGCGATTAATTTTTTTAATCTAGAGGTTAGCTGCCATTTTGGTTCATTTTGAGCCAAAACAGACATTTCTATCACACTCAGAAGGCCCAAAAACCTTAAGATCACTTTTCAAATCGCCAAAATCCGTGTCAGGAGCATCTAAGAAAAAAATATTATCAAGAAGGTTGTATGACCTCCCTAACATATAGATTGAGGTTTTTTTGGCTTTAAGTAATTTTATATTAAAAAAATTGGGTATGTACTTGAGGGTTCTTGCCCCTACATGAATTGCCAATTTTTGCAATTTTTAAAAATAATGCTACTATATTTGGAGGAGATTTTTCCTAGGTCTCTAAATTTCCGGACTTCTAACTTTGGCTATTTTTGTTAAATTTGGCAAAGGTTTCCTTTTTTCCCTAGCCCAACCCCTCTCCATTGGCTTTTCAGTTTTGCACCTAATATTCTAGAGGCCATATCTCACCATACGGTGGTCTTTTCTAGTGCAATTTTTTATGGGTAGAATTTCATGCCTTCTTAGTAATGCAGTGGTTTCCATTGGACTTATTATTTTTTCCATAATTTGGTTTTCTCAATGTTGTTGTTGTGTAGTTCTCATTTTGGAGACTTCGATGAACCATATCTTCTCCATCTAGACTGATTTTTGGGTGCTATTTTTTTATAGTGTACATTTTTTTGTGTACTTCATCATGTTGCTACTAGTTCTCTATTTTCTATCAAAGAATTATATTTTTAACATGTATTCTTTTTTGTACATTGTGGTCTCCCATTATATGCATTTTTATTATGTAAACACACTGAAATAAAGTGCCACTTTATTACACATGATTACTGGGATCTTGCACATCATTTTGTGCCTTATTGTACTCACACTATGATATAAAGTGTCATGGGTGGGTTGATGTTCACCATTGTTTTCTATCACACCTTTTTCAAGTGAGTATTCCTTCTATGACAATAGCCTCATGTGTGTGTGTGTGTCTTTTTTTTTCACACCCTTTATATTTTCTGGTACTTTCATGTTTGCACATTTAGATGTTCTTAGTTCTTCTTCATGCACTTCTTTCTGGCACATAGTTTCAGTGGACCTATCATGGCTCTCCCTTGTTAGCATTATGGGGGGTTTCTACTATTGGTGCTAGTGCTTCCTTGGTTTTGTGTTGGAGAGAGCTATGTATACAGTATTTTTTCCTATGTAATTTTGTATGCAACATACATTAGTGGATAGTTACAATACATTTTGTGAAATGGAGTACTTACCATATAGACACTCTTGCATTCCTATTTCAGGAGGTGACCTTCCATTTTCATTTGATCAATGTTATTTAGACTTTTGGTGCATGTGCCATTTATATCTTTGAGTTCTAGATGTTTTTCCTTTGTTTCCATCTGATTCAAGTAGTGTCGTTTGGGGCATTCATGCAGATTATTGTCTTCTTGATCCTAATCATCATCTATTTCAGTGGAGGTTCTTTTTTCACCACTATAGTAGTCATCCTTCGATAGTTTTTGTAGCTTCTTTATGCTTCAATAATGTTCCTCATATTTTTCATTTGTTCCTATCTTTTGGGACATTTCTTGGTTGGACGCTTCTTAGTACTTCACTCTAGTTTGGAGGCTTCTCCAATCCTTCACTTGTATTTCTCTTTTATAGAGAGTTGTTTTCTCTCACTGGGTTTTTCTCCTTTTTCTCCAATTTTGAGAGATCTTTTGTTTGTAGACAGGTACCTCACCAAGCCTTGTTTTTCAAGACCTATCATGCATTCATCTTTAGGGGTTTGATCTTCTCCCTAAGTTTCACTTAAGGGGTGATGTTAGAGTAAAAGTTATTTCCTAATTAATTAATTATTTGATTATTAGGTTCCTTTTCCTCTAATTACTTAAGCTTACTTAGGTCATGTTTTCTTTATGTCTCATGTCATAGGATGAGGACACATTTCATGATCTTGTTTTATCCTCACCTAGGGTTTCTATGTTAATTATCCTTTTATAAGGATTCTCTATTGTATAATCATTAGAAGATGCACATTAATTGATTCATGCTTTTTTGGATCAAGATCTCTTGGCCTCCATAGCTTTGCTATTCTCTCTTTTTGTGATAGGTGTTTGATTGCAGGTGATCCTTGGTTGTTGTGGAGTTGATTTTTCCCAAATTCAATAGTAGCAACATTAACATTCATTTTTTTAATTCTTGGAGGTATGATAGATGAACTCATCAACTAAACACATAATAATATATTTAACTAGGAAAATCAAGTACACATAAATAATAACATTAAATTTTGTAGAATAAAGATTTAAAATGTACTATAGTGTACCCTAGTAAATCTAATTTCACAACTATCACTACCAATAATCATGTTGGATGATGGTGCAAAGCCCACCTATTCAACAAAAAATATATTTTACACATTCAATATTATTTTACATACAAACTAACTATTGATTAACTATGATAAATTAAAAAATTACCTTTGACATAGACAAGACTATAAAGCTTGTTGGTAGAATGGTAGATACCAGATCACTCTATGAGTCTAGGCCCTAAAATACATAGTATTGTATATTTTTAATTCTATTATTTTATTAAAATTAATTTGAATACTAAAAATTTAAGTAAAAATTATAAAATATATGTTATAAATTTGCATTAACATACATCTACATTGTCACTAAACAAATCAACCAGTATAGACCATCAATGATCACTATATTATGTAATTAATCATCCTATACTACTTGATCGTCCTATACGATCATAGTATGTGTATAATGACAATGACTACACTCATGATAGGTGACATCCTCCCCACATTTTGTACATAATATTCTTATCAAAAGCATAACCAATAACAGTTGTAACTCAAGTGGGAGGTCACATTAGTAGAACTAGATGGTCATGTTGCATAATAATTTGTTGAACCATGAGACTAGGATATTTGCATGCCATATTGTATTAGGGTGTCTTTGAGGATAGGAATTCCATGGAGATTCCAAGGTATGTGCATGGAAATGGGGGACCAAAAGGGGGTCTTAAGAGGCTATTTTTTAAAATCAAGAAAAACTAATCTTGGATGAGAAATTGAAGATAGTTACACTCAAAATTTGAATACGCAACAAGAACATGAATCATAGTGCTTTGAATCAAATTTTTAAATTACTATTTTTTTTTTAAATGTTGGAGATTAAGGGGTTAAAATAGGGAGGCCACACAAAGTTCTCCTATTTTTATCAAAAAACATAGCATAGCATCTAGTGTATCCCCCCTTAATGTTAACTTTTTTTAATATTTCAAAAATGGTTTGAGTAAAAAATTGGCTAACAGCATGTAGTCTATGCTCCATTTTTCTACTAATTTTTTAATAAATATATTATTTTAAATACTAATATTCAAAGTGGATGCATCTTGAAAAAAATTGAGCATGCACCCCCCTAATTTTTTTGGAAACTAATTGATTTTTTTTAATGGGTAAATAATATAGTCTAGTTGTCAAAATGTATTTTTTTTTAAATTTTAATGAATGGAAGAAGTGAAACTAAAATAAATTAAAGATAAAAACCTTAACATAATTTAAATTAGAAAAAAATTACATGGTTATAAATTTAAGAGAGAGCTCAATGTGACTATTTTTTTTAAAAAACTTGACATTGAAAGATTTGTAAACCTAATGGAGAGCATGCTCAATATTGTGTATTTTTTTAGAATTTGTTAAAACACACATATTGTCATTGAAAAGTAATTCTAAACCTTTAGGTTGGATGCCCAAGGAAAATCCAACCCTAAGGGTTGGAAATACTCAAACAAGATAATAAAACAAGCACACACTCATATTTTCAAGTAGAAAAATACCTATCTTTCTCTTCCCATATCTCTCTACCTCCTTATATATCTTACACTCTCCCTCTTCCTCCTACTTTATACATGAAATAAACATTTAATTATAAGTGACATTTGCATATGGAAATTTACTTCCTTATACTTTAAGTTATATTTCATATATATAGTTTTTGGATGTTTGAGAATGGTTTCAAATCTCTAAGAGTTATGATATAGATTCTAGGTTTTGGAGGATCTTATAATTTCTTAGACTTGGTCAAATTTAAATAATTAGTAGGATCTTATCATCTTATAATTGTCTAAGGGTAGTTGTAACTATTAAAAATCATTATCAAGTCTCTCCTTAGAAGTATGAGGATGTGTTCTTATGCAAGAAACCAAAAAGTGGGAGGGGCAAGCCCCCCATCATGAACTAAGATCCAAACAAAACTAAAACTAAAACCTCTAAATTAGGAAGATAATCAGATTTTGTCACCAATAGGGAGAAAGATATAGAGGGAAATAGAGATGGATATGGAGATAGAGATGGGGAGGGAGAGATAAAGAGAGGGTTAGAGGAGAGATAGATAGAGAGAGATAAAATAGATAAATATTATAGAGAGAGGGAGAGATGGAGAGATGGAGAGATAAAGAAACATATATAGAGATAGGTATAGATATACGGGTAAAGAGATATGGAGAGATATGGAGATAGATACAAAGGGAGGGAGAGATAGAAGGATAAATATGGAAAGATAGAGAGGAAAGTAGAGATATATAAAGGTCTAAGTAGAGAGAGGGGGATGGATAGAAAGAGGGAGACATGTCTAGAGATAGAAAGGGATAGCTTGGAAGATATAGATAAAAATGAAGATAGAGGGAGAGGGATATAAATAGATATAGAGATAGAGAGAGGTAAAGGGAGAGATAAAGATAAAGAGATAGGGAGGTAGGAATAGAGAGAGGGAGAGAGAGAGGAGATAGAGATATATAGAGTAAGAGGGAGAGGAAGAGATAGAGAGATATATAAAGAGAGAGATCATAAGAGAGAGAGAGAGGTAGAGATAGAGAGATAGAGAGGGGGATATAGAAAAGGAATGAGGGAGGGAGAGAGGGAGGATATAGAGAAGGAATTAGGGAGGGAGGGAGAGGTATAAATATAGATGGGGGAGATAGAGAGATAGAGGTAGAGAAAGGGATTGAGATAGGTAGAGAGGGAGAGAGAGAAGAGGGAGAAGAGAGGGACATATAGATCAATATATACAAAGGGAGAGGAAAAGGGGAGAGGGAGATATGTAGGTTAGAGGGTGATATAGAGAGATAGAGAGGGATAGGAGAGAGGGAGAGATGTAGATAGAGGGAGATAGAGAGGATAGAGATGGATAAGGGGAGAGGTAGGGAGATAGAAGTAGATAAAGATATGGATAGAAAGGGATGGGGAGGATTAAGAGAGAGATAGATATAGATAGAGAAGGATATATGGAGTGAATAAAAGAGATAGAGGAAGAGATAATGAGATATAGATAGATATGGAGAGAGAGATAGGGAGATAGAGATGGAGGGGAAATATTGAGAGAGATAAAGGAGGTGATAAAGTAATAGAGAGAGGGAGAGAGATAGAGAGGGGGAGAGATAATAGATAGAGATAGGGAGGGAGAAATAGGGAGTGTGCATGTATATGAGTGAGATAGATATGGAGATAACTTGATAAATATGGAGGGAGAGAAATAGAGAGAGGAGAGAGGATAAGTAGAGAGATATAGAAAGATGGAATGATAGGGAGAGAGGGAGAAAGAGGGAGTGATAGAGAGAGGGAGGGAGAGATAGGGATGGAAAGAGGGAGAGATATCTAAAGATAAGTATATAACTTGGGAAAGATAGAGAGGAAATGAAAGGGAGAGAGATATGTAGAGAGATATATAGATGTAGAGTAAGGGAAAGGGAGAGAGATAGGTAGAGAGAGGGAGAGAAAAGAAGAGGGGGAGAGAGGGAGAGATAAATAAATAGAGAGAGAGAGATAGGGATAGAAAGAGGGAGATATATCTAGAGGTATATAACTAAGGAAATATAGAGGGGGGAGAGAAAGGGAGAGAAATATGTAAAGAGAGAGATAGAGCTAAATAGATGGATAGGGAGAGACATATAGAGATATATAAGTAGAGAATGATAGAGGGGGAAGTGAAAGGGAGAGAGACAGGTAGAGAGGGAGAGAGAGAGAGAGAGAAGAGAGGGGGAGAGATAGCTAAATAGATAGAGGAAGAGATGAAGAGGGATAGAGGTATAGAGGGAGAGGGAGGGTGAGATAGAGATTAAGGGAGGGAGAGAAATAGAGAGAGGGGGGAGATAGAGATATACAAGCATATAAAGGGATATAGATAGTTAGAGAGGGAGAGAGAAGAGAAAGGGGGAGAGTGACAAAAATAACTAAATCGATAGAAAGGGAGAGATGTATAGAAAGAGATGGGAAGAGATAAAGAGATGGGGATATATAGAGAAAAATGATAACTTTAAGAACCCCCTAAATATATTTATAAAATCTTGATGAATTATTCATTTTTTGGAAAAAAATATGTTTCTATTGGTGAGTAAACCTAATGGAGATCATGCTTGATATTGTGTCATTTTGTAGAAATTAATATTTTTTCTAAAAAATGAATAAATCACTAGGATCATATATATATACAATTTATATTTAGGTTGTTTCTTAAGGTTATCACTACTCTCTATCTCTCTTTCTCTCCCTCTCTAACTATCTCTATCTTTCTATCTTCCTCTATATCTATATCTCCCTCTTCTTTCTATATCCCTTCCTCCCTCTTATTTTCCCCTCTCTTTCTATACCCATTTTCATTTCTCCCTCCCTATCTATTTATCTCTCTCCCCCTCCCCTCTCTCCCTCTCTCCCTATCTCTCCCTTTCCCTTACTCTACCTCTATTTCTCTCTCTCTCTCTACCTAGCTCTCCCCCTTTCTCTTCCCCCTCTATCTTTCCCTAATTATATATCTCTAGATATATATCCCTCTCTATCCCTCCACCTTATTCACTCTCTCCATCTCTCCTAATATATATCTCTATCTCCCTCTTACTCCTCACTATCCATTTCTATCCATATCTTTCTCTATCTATATCTCCATATATCTCTATCTTTCTCCCTATCTCTCTCTATCTCTCTATATTATATCTCCCTCTCCCCCTCTCCCTCTCTATATATTGATTTATCTCCCCATGCCCCCCCTCTCTCTCCCTCTCCCTCTTACTCTTCTCTATCCCTTTCTATCCATATCCTCTCTCTCTCTCCATCTATATCTCTCTATATCCCCCTTTCTCCCTCTCCCTCTCCCTCTCTATATATTGATCTATCTCTCCCTTCTCCATATTATCTATCCCTCTCTACTTATCTCTCTCTATTTATATACCTCTATCTCTCTATCTCTCCTCTCTTCCTCCCTCCTCTATATACCCCCTCTCTATCTCTCTAGATCTCTATTTATCTCTCTTTCTCTTCCCATATATATATATATATATAACCTCTTTCTATCTCCCTCTCTATCTCTCCCTCTCCCTCTCTATTTCTCTCTCTCTCTATATATATATATCCTTATAATTCTCTCTATCTCTCCCTCTCCCTCTTCCTATGTATCTCTATATCATATCTATCTCTCCCTATCTCTATTCCTACATCCATATCAATCTATCTTTATCCATCCCTTTAACTCTATCTATCTCTATATCTATTTCTCTCCCTCTCCCTCTCTCCCTCTATCTTCGTCTCTATTTCTATCTTACTCTCTCCCTTTCTATCTCTAGATATGTCTCCCTCTTTCTATGTACACCCCTCTCTCTTTCTCTCCCTCTCTCTCTCTCTCTCTTTATTCTTATGCCTTTATATCCATACCTCTATTTACCTCTCTATCTCCTCATATTTCTCCTTTTATCTCTCCCTCTCTTTATCTCTATCTCCCTATCTCTCCATCTCTATTTACTACTATCTCTCCCTATCTCCATATTTATCTATCTATTCATCCATATCTCCCCCTCTCATTCTCCCCCTCTATATATTTATCTCTTCCATATCTCTCTATCCCCATCTCCTCTAACTCTCTGACTTTATCTCTCTCTCTCCCTCTCTCATTCTCCCCCTCTATATATTTATCTCTTCCATCTCTCTCTATCCCCATCTCCTCTAACTATCTAACTTTATCTCTCCCTCTCCCTATATCTCTCTCCTTCTCTATCTCCATCTCCATCTAGATCTATTTTCCTCTCTATCTTTGTCCCTATTGGTAGTGGAGCTCAATTACCTTCCTAATTCAAAGGATTTTGTTTTAGCTATGTTTGGATCTTAGTTCTTAATGGAGGTGGGGTTTTTTCTCCTCCCACTTTTGTTTCCAGGGGAGATAAATCAAGAGAGGATAGAGGGGAAGTAGAAATATATAGAAAGATGGAGTGATAGGGAGAAATAGAGAAAGGGAGAGATAAAGATAGAAAGGGGGAGAGATATCTAGAGATATATATATAACTTGGGAAAGATAGAGTGGGGAAGAGAAAGGGAGAGATAGGTAGAGATAGAAGAGTAGAGAAACATGGAGAGATAAGGAGATAGAGATAAAGAGAGGGGGAGATAGAAGGAAAAATATGGAGAGATAGAGATAGGGAGAGAGATGTAAAGAGAAGCAAATAGAGATATAATTATAGAGGTCTTGTAAGAGGAAGAATGAGAGAGTGATTGATAGAGAGAGTGAGAGGTATCTAGAGATAGAGATGAAGAGTGAAAGACAAAGGTAGAGATGAAGATTGAGGTAGAGGGAGATAAATAGATAGAGAGAGAGAAACATAGAGAGACAATGTTGGTAATAGAGCTTGATTATCTTCAAGATTAAGAGGTTTTTGTTTCAACTATGTTTGGATCTTAGTTCTTGATAGGGGGTGTGGGGGACTTTGCCCCTCCCAATTTTTGGTCTCTTTCATAAGAATAATTCCTATTTCTAAAGAGAGTCTTGATGATTCTTTTGAATAGTTGTAACTACCTGTAGACAACCATAATAATATAGGAACCTAAGTCTAATTATTGAAATATGACTAAGTCTAAGAAATTATAAGACCCTCCAAAACCTAAAATCTGCATTATAAATCCTAAAGGTATAGAACCATTCTCAAACATCCTAAAATTATATACATAAAATATAACTTAAAGATTAAGGAAGTAATTTTCCATATATAAATGTCACTTATACTTAGATGTTTATTTCATATATATACTTTGAGGAAGAGGGAGAGTGTGAGCTATATAAGGAAGTAGAGAGAGATGTGAAGATAAAGAGATATTTTTGCTTCTTGGAAACATGAGCACATTATAGCAAGCTCATGTTATAATGCACTTGCATTATAATGTGGGCATATTATGACTCAATACTGATTGAATGTACATTCGGTTGCTACCAAGCCATAATGTGAGTATGTTATAATATGCTCACATTATGTCTTGCATGGGACCAAAAAGTGGCCACTTTTTGGTCCCCCATCTTTTTGCACATACCCCCCACACCTCTATAGGCACCTTAATAATTGGAGCAATTGTCACATGATGAATAGTTTTTTGTCCTAGTAGTCTTTGTTGTCAAATTTGTATCTAATGATCTATCAGTCTATCTTGGGTACAACTCCTGCCTCTATTGAAAATCTCTTATATAAAATATAATTAGGGATTTCATGAAGGAAAAACTCAATAAAATTTTCTCAAAAAAATAGAGGCACCTTGTGATTGTTACAAGGAGGTTGATGAAAGGCCATCTACCACCTATCTGAATAAATAATTTTAATATCATCGTAATTACAACAATGGATGGGGAATATTTTTGATGTCATACAAATGGGTGCTTTAGTTTGTAGATCAGTAAAAAGAACATAAATTTGGACTTTTGTTATATCTTTTTGTTTCACCTCATCATATAATAATTTGATCACATAAAATTTGTGGCGTGTATATCTATGGGTTTTCCACTAATAGATTTGACACATCACCGAGTCGAATTGCTTCATTATTTCTTCCAATGATGAAGCAAGTAATTTATAGTGGGGTTGTTGGAGTTGATAGTTAACCCCACAACTCCCAAAAATCACTTGCAACCAAAATGCTTATCACAAATGAGGTCCATAAAAGCAACTAATTTTATATGCATTCAAGAGAGAATGATTGAATCCACACAAGTATATAATATTGAGATTAACCTATAATTGTATTATCAATTGAATGGAATTGTTATGAAATAATTATGAATTACAATAATGAATGATAAAAAATGTACAAAACCTAGATGAGGATTTGATTAGATTGTGACAAGTGTCCTAATATCATGCAATGAGACAACCTGACCTATAAATAGCACAATCTAATAAAAAAAAGAACTCTTAAGTTTAGATTAAGTGAATAAAATAATAAGGTACCTAATAATTAATTAATGATTAATTAATTATCAAGTGATTTCCCAATAGCTGCAATAGGGGTTTTCTATGGATGACTTCAATTTTGAAACTAATTTCATTATTTGAATTTTATTTTGTTCTAAATATTCTAATAACTCATATTGGATTTCTCTAGGGTTTTTTTGGAAGTGCCAAAGGAGATTTAGGCAATAGAGGGTTATCTTGAAGCATTTAATTGTTTAAATTTGGTTTTGGATTAAAGTTTAGAGGAATTGATGACAAAATATTCTAAAATATTAAAATTTATAAAAACTAAACAAATTGATTAAAAAAAGAAAATTATTAACCACTTAGCTCTCTTGTGACACAAAATTGAAAGAATTTAAATCAAACAGAACTTGGTAATTTATGGAGTTATTAAAAATGTGCATGTGTTTTAATATCTTCCATGGAGAAGTCAACCATGAGACTAACGATAGGGTTTTGGTTTTTCATGAATTAATTATATTTTTGTGGACTATAACACAAGAGTATGTTATATAATGTACTTGCGGTATGGTGCGCGAGGAATCATGAATTAAGCCAAAAATTATGCAAGGCTCCAAAAATATAAATTATGATTTAATTTGAATTTAATAAATAATTATTATTCATTTTCTATTAGAATTACGACTAAAGTCTAATCGATAGCTGATTGAAAAACATCTATAACTTTCAAAAGCGGTATCATATTTTTGAAACCAAAACATGCGTCACATTCTATGCTTCACATACTATAGGATTAAAAAAGAAAAAATTAAATTTCATGAAGTTTTGACCAAGTTAAGGTGGTCGGGAGACAAGTTTTTATATTTTCTAAAAGTTGTAATAAAAATTCATAATTAATATTTACTTGGGGAAAAAATTATAAAAAAATATGCATCACATCGAACATGAGTCCCTCTACTTATATATAAAATCTTCCAAAAATATTATCATTTTATTATGGTTAGGGTGGTCGATGACACCTACTTATTTTTTCTCGAAATTTAAGTACTCTTGCATTGAAATTTCAAATTTTCACCAAATAATATAGATAACTTATTCAAATATTTACGTCAAAGTTTCCTAACACTGATTTTTGAATTTTTGCCCTTAAGGCCTGTTTTGCGATGATCCTGCAATACCCACTCACATTATGCAATGTGCTCATGTTATATAATATGAATGCATTATATAAAACACTTGTGTTATGGATTGATGTTTACTAATCCATGACACGTGCATATTTGGTGTAACACAATTCTATTATGCTTAATATTTCTAATTTGGCTACTTTTTAAACTCCCAATTCAATACACTCTCCCTAATTAGTTAGTTAATTCCCATTTTTATCTACTAATATCACATCATAAAATTAATAATTTATCATTAACGAATTAGTCAATTCCTAAATATGTGCACACATAATTAATTAATCATTTTATCCTATCCTCAATTCCATAAATAAACTTCATGCACATAAAATTAATTAATTATCCTATCTACAAGTCATTTTAAAATTCAATTTGTCTTTCACTCATTTAATCATGCACACTTTTAATTCATTGATTTATATTTGCACATTCCTAAATGAAATAAATTAAATAAATCAAAGGTCATACAAATTAGTTCTAAATTAGGGGTGGGGTCCTAGGTTGATTGGCTAATGCATCCTGTTGTAGGAAAGAGGTCACGAGGTCTAGTCTCCCCTCGTCCTCGTGGTACCAAAGGTCATGTCATGTTGACATCACCTGTCATGTGAAAAATTTTACCAGACACACTGCATCTTATAAAGGGCTACTTGATTCTTGCAATCTAAAAAAAGGGACGAGGGGCCTAGCTCAATTGGCTAAAGCATCATGTTGTAGGCAAAGGTTACAAGGTCTAGTCTAGCCCTCATCCTCTTGGTATTCAGAGGGTGCTCCATGCTAGTGTCACTGGTCATGTGAAAACATGAGATAATTTTTTTTTTTTTATTTAGAAATTAAAACATTTGTATAAACACAAAAATAAAGTACAACAGTACAACTTTTCTAGATAAATTCAAATTTGAATTCACATGTAATTGCAACCAAAATCAAGAGAATTATGTTACACCATAACATAAAGAATAGTTTTACCTCATAGGTTGATTGCCATAAACCATAACATGGAGTTCACTGCATCTGGAATGTCGATGTCGAACTTCTCAAGACTCTGTGAGTCTTCTGCTTTAGAGGGAGAGCACCATCCTAGAGCTTTTCCTCCAACCACAGACTCAAGTGGTCCCCTGCACACTTCCTAACTGGAGTGCCCTGGCCCTTCATGAAGGGTATAGATATAAGGAATTGTCAAGTTTCACCATTTGAGTCCTAGTGATGTGTCCTACAAAACTCAATTGACCATACAACTCTAGATCCCTTCTAGCTAAGTAATGATCTTTCTAATTGGTGGTTCCATCTAGACACACACCTCTGACTCATCTTAGAAAACTATCTCATCCTATAGTTTTTCATACTTTATTGGTATTCTAGACACAACTTGTTTGTATAGAAAAATCCATTCTAGTCAATTCGACTTAGAAATAATCCATAATTTATTATAAACATGTAATGTAAAGATTTACATATTTCAAACCTTTTCAAAAGTCCCTTATTGCATTCTTGCAATATCTAGGGTTTATGACGTCCTGTCATTTACTTCTCAAGATTCAATACCCAACATCTCGATGTGTTTAATTGAGTTTCAACATTAACAAAGAATCTCTTAAGGTGTTATAAAGACTTCCTATCTTGCTCTATAGTTTTTCTCGACCTTTCATTGACAATCAAAATATATATGTACAATGTCATATATGACATAAGAGTTATAGATTTCCTACATCCTCCTTGTTTCCAATACTAGGGTTTAGCTTCTCTAACCCAATGCATAGAAATATCATCATCCTTGATTCTCCAAAGGTAATAACATAAGTGTAACTAACCATAAGAACAAATGCCTCTAGTCTTTTTAGACCACTTGACATTGTTTGAATTCACATTTTAAATACATGAATAAACATAGTATTCAAGGTATTCCTTCACCAATGTAATGTCTAAAGAATACTATCATTTCACAATAATAGTCTTGATCTAGTTCATTCTTTCAACCATTAAAAAGATTTGACTTATAAAAGATAATGATCTATTTTTGACCCCTTGGTCTATTTGAGTCTATTGACTTTCTACAAGGGTTAAGTTATAAACTCATATGTAACTTCCTTTATTACTTACACATTTATCAATCACTATAGTTTACCACCATCATATTGAATTAAGTTATGAATCTCTCCTTTTGTCTCACCTTGAGGTAAAGCATTCCAGTGATACCCAATCTTGGGCTATCTTCGTCTTTTGTGCACTTAGCACTAACATAAGTTCTATTGAACAAGAACTATGATATTTTCATCCTTGCATTGCCTAGTTTACTCCCTCTCTCGAGATAACATAACATAAGTGATAGTCATTAATTGAAAGGCTATTTAAATGTCCACATCCTTGGCTCGCCTATTCTGCTGGTTTAATTTACAAAAGACATGCAAGACTCAATTTCGCATGAGAAACATATCAAGAAGATAACACTCCTCTACTTCATTATAAGACAAGCTTTCTCAAGCTTGGTTAAATGTCCAAACTCGACTATGCCAAGGAGGGTTTGAGGTATCATACTAGATCTACCTTTAAGCATCTAAATCATTCCAAGGCAATCAAGAATTAAACTTTCTCATCATGGAGATTTAAAGAAATCTAATAATGATTCATGAATGAGTTGGGTTAAGGCATAACTATCACATTACCAGTTTTAATAAACCATTATCTACACAACGTATATATGCATACGTACAAGGAAAAGACTATTCCCATACTAAAGAGAAGAAAGACTACTTACCTTTAAGATGGCTATTTGGATATTTAGCTTACATGGCTAGATCTTTGCCAATTGCCTGAAGAATATTTGCCATTTTCTGAACTAGCTGTTCTTATCCTCTTAGTCTCCCTCCAAGAAAAATCACCTCATAGAACGAGCGCCATAGCAAGATTACAATGGATCAAATCATTTAAGATGTATTTCTTGCTTCCGGATTTGATATTTACTATCACGATGCCAACTGCCAAAAGAGAAAAGATGTAGAGGTTCTTTGAGCTCATAATAGAGGTTTATGTTAATGAAGGTCATAGTATATTTACTGAACAATGCTTGAAAGATAAAGGCCTTCATAAAGACCAGCAATGGCCACTATAGGCTCTTAGTGGATCCAAATAATAATTATAGCATGAGGATTTACTTCTCTATACCACCTCACACCTCACACTTATTAGTTTCAGACGTTAACTCATGTATTGAGATGTAGATATGGACACCATGCTTTCCGCACCTACTGTGCTTCATATATCCTAAAATGCTTCCCTCCCTAAAGTTACCACGCTCCTGGCATTTCCTAAAGCCAGCCACTGATTACCAATGTCGTTCCGTGGGTGAGAGTGATGTTTCTCCCCCCCCGAGATAGTTCTTCCCGGTCCTCCCTAAACTCTGTGGTTGCACTCGTTCTCCCTTCCTTCCCCCATAAATGGGGACGTTTCCCATTTTTATACTCACCATGACTGTGAAATAGAGGATAGTGCCGAAAAGTTACCTTGCCCACTCCCCTCCTGAAACTACCCTCCTAAATTAGCAAGAAACCGTTAAAGAAATGGTTGCCAAGAATTTTATCTCCCGCACAAGAAAGAGGCTACCACAACGTGGGACCAATAATCTTTCCATCATAAATGGGCGCACCATCATTGGAGAAAGGTAAGTTTGGTCAAATATGGCACCCCCCGCATAAAGAATTGAAAACAAAGCCAAAATTCGCTACTGTCATAACCATTATATCACTGATATAAGCCTAAAGATATTAACTATATATATATAACCGTCACCCTTAATGCCATGTTGTGGCCTATGGAGTTTGCATAAGGCATACAAACTATGCAATAAACATAAACATAGAAGTTAAAGCCATTACCAAAGATTCTATGAGTTGAACCATTTCATCAAAGCAATATTGCTCTTCTTTAAATAAAAGTTGGATCCTATCGTTTAACTCTTGACTTATGCAGTCGTTGCCAATTTTCAACATATAATTTAACATAATAATATGTTAAGAAATAATAACATCATGGGAAATGTTGATGACATAGATCGTTACATCGTCTAACCAATATATTTGTCAAATGAATGAATTCAGCGATGATCATAAATGATCAACGTCCATATGTAATATCATAATGAGAGTCATTAAGTTAAAGCATTTAAAGATTGAACATATATAGATGACAATCATTTAGAAATTAAGAGTAGGTAATACAATCTTACACGATCAACGACGTTGATCTTATGTCATCTCTAGGGCGTATTCACTCCTTAAAACGAACTCAAGGATGATCATCAAAATGACTTCCTTTTGCAAGGAATTTGGTTATAATATTAGTTCCATGACCTAATAAGCCAATTCAAACTATTATAAAGAAAAATAGACAAAATGAACAACCACTTACGCAATTGAGGTCACAGCGTAAACTCGTTTACGACATAAGAAGCGACGTGCTTGATAGAAAATTGTCTCAGTCGTAAAACAACTAATGTTCAACCTCGACAACATCACTATCCCCAAAACGACTAGGTTGATGTTAAGCAACTAGAATAGACTTAAGACGGTGACAACCTATTCTATTCCTTGTATCTATTCCCTTCTCTCTGATGATGCTCTCCCTCCCTTTCTCGGAGGGCGGAAACCTATTTCCTGAATGCAACTTGCAATCAACAACACAAGATTAGTGTTTCAGTAATCATTTTCAAAATCCTCATGAGATCATCACATCTTGACAACTTTTAAGCACATGTCAAATTTTAGTCAAATAAACATGACTCATGAAAACATTGATTTTTCTAGCCATTTTAACTAAACGTCAAATCATTGAACATGCATAATCATCTACTAATTACTTCAAAGTAAAAAGTAAAACATAGTTAAAGTTAGGGTGTAACATATCACATCATAAAATTAATAATTTATCATTAACGAATTAGTCAATTCCTAAATATGTGCACACATAATTAATTAATCATTTTATCCTATCCTCAATTCCATAAATAAACTTCATGCACATAAAATTAATTAATTATCCTATCTACAAGTCATTTTAAAATTCAATTTGTCTTTCACTCATTTAATCATGCACACTTTTAATTCATTGATTTATATTTGCACATTCCTAAATGAAATAAATTAAATAAATCAAAGGTCATACAAATTAGTTCTAAATTAGGGGTGGGGTCCTAGGTTGATTGGCTAATGCATCCTGTTGTAGGAAAGAGGTCACGAGGTCTAGTCTCCCCTCGTCCTCGTGGTACCAAAGGTCATGTCATGTTGACATCACCTGTCATGTGAAATTTTTTACCAGACACACTGCATCTTATAAAGGGCTACTTGATTCTTGCAATCTAAAAAAAGGGACGAGGGGCCTAGCTCAATTGGCTAAAGCATCATGTTGTAGGCAAGAGGTTACAAGGTCTAGTCTAGCCCTCATCCTCTTGGTATCAGAGGGTGCTCCGTGCCAGTGTCACTGGTCATGTGAAAAAAGTTTACCAATCAAACTATGGTTTATAGGGGGGCTACCGATTCCTACAGTCTAAAAAAAATAGTTCTAAATCAAACTCAAGAAAATGTAACTTAAATTGTTAAATTGGTTGAATTTATCTCAACCCTTCATCTCCTCATCAAAAAACCAATAAATTTACATCTTCTTTCACAAATGTAGAAAAGAGAAATCATTATCTCTACATTATTTTGAATATTCTTGCATCCATCAATCATGAATATATGCTACAAAAATATTACAGGATCGTTTTGAACATCCAAATCCATTACAACACAAGCAAATCCACTTGTTTGTTTGATTAGAGGTTTGCACATAGTTTAGAGTTTGATTTTAATTATTATTTTTTAATTTCATTTATTGGCCACTCCAAAAATTTGTCACCTACTATCTAGAATCCTATATATTTTTGTTGTTGATTCCAAGTCAATTTTGCAAATCTGGGTTAGTCTTACACTATGCAAGCCTAATCTCTAACATGTAGCCCTAATTTTGTGCATTTTGCACTTCTACTTTCTGATTTGCTTTGATCTTTGCTCCTTACTAATTATCAAGGACACAAGCTATTTAAACATTTCTTGACCAAGCTACTAGATAGTTAGGGTCAAGTTCTCTTAAGTAAACCCCCTAGAATGGCTAGCTTTACAACCTTGATAAATGTTGCCAAACAATATACACGCATGCAAATGTCCTAGTATGTGAATTATGATGTGGACATGTTCTTTCTAGTACTTCAATTAAAACATTCTTATAATAAATACTCCTATAAATGTTAGGATGATCAAATGTTATAGGATATGAATTAATATCCAAATAAATCTCTTTAAATACTAATACAAAAAATTGTTGTATTTATGTATACAAATTAACTTCTAATTACTAGTAAAAAAGGGTGGGAATCAATAAGTTTAAACTTATAAAGTTTAAATTTTGAATCAAATCAACATCATATAAAATTGTTATACATATACTATACATAACTTAAGATAGAGAATTCTTAATTTTGAAGAAAAAAATTATATATGTGGGTCAAAACTAATAATAAAGTGCATATGTGAAGATAACCATAGATAGAGCATAGATAAAATTAAATGTGAAAAAGTTGTAAAGAAGAATAAATGAAAGTGCAAATTGAATATGAAAGCAGCCAAAAGAGAAGTGTGCCACAATTTCTATGCATGTGTATTGTTTTGAATCCAAAAGCAAATGGAAAGGCGTTCTTATTTGTTAAATAATCCTCCAAATACTATCCTATATATTTTAATATATATATTTAGTATTATTTTAGCCGTATAATATTGAATGCAAAATACAAAGAGTGGGAAGTTCTACCCGCACCAAGTTGATCCTTTTTTTTGGTGCATGTTCAACAGTTTTTGAAGATTTTTTTTTCGAAGAGGGTGTATTCATTGTAATGAAGGAAGGTGATTTTAATAAAGAAAAATTAAGTTTCTTTTGGGAGTAATTTTTACTTATTATATTCATATAAAATTAACTAGTTAAAATGTTTGAAGATAATAAATTGGTAAAAATATCTATTAATATAAAAATAATTACAATTTTCTTATTATAAAAAGTGAAAAATATAAATATTGAGAAATTTAGGGTTGAAAATTGGAGGTCATTACCAAGGACATCAATATGTCCTGTGAACATCTATGTGTCACATTGTTGTCTATACTAATTATAAGTAGAAAGTGGCCAAAAAACATGAAAAATTCAAATTGGCTATTCACCTCACTTGCAAAACCTAGAAACAACAAAACACTATCAAATATTGTACAATAAGAAATAAACTAAGACTTAAATAATTGAAATGAATAATACAAATGGATTTAAAAATAAGAAAGAACTTGCAAACCTTCATGCAATTGAGTGCTCTCAAAATACCTACAAAGATAAAGCAAAAGAAAAAATATATTGGAAATTTTTGGGGGTCTGCCTTAGTAAAATTTTTGCTTTGGTATTTGTACCTCCATAATAGCCAAGATAGAGAAATAGAGATAAAATAGTGTGTGTATGCTCCTATCTAAATGTGTCTAGAAATGGTTAGAACTATAAATATGCAATAGTATAACTAAAATGAAAGAGAGGGGATTTGATAACCCCAAGGTGCTTGGGGGCACAATAAAAAGAAATGCCTGCAATAAAGAAAAATTAAAGAACAACATTACTTGATAGGCTTGAGAAAGCTAAAGAGAGTAGGAGTGTTAGAGAGAATGTTTTGATAGTGTTTTGAAAAGCTTGAGTGTTGTGTGAGAGCTTGAGAGAGAGACAAATTGTTCAAATGAAAAGAGATTTAAAATGAGAAGAGGAGGGAAGAGGAAAAGGTTGACAAGACGTTTAGATTCATCTTGAGTTATTTCCCCTAACATGGGAAAGTGACAAGTGGAAAAATGATCATAAAGAACCTTCAAATGATAAATTGTTGGAGGCTAGCATGATGAGGGAACACCTACACAAAGCACTAGTGTTCATAAAATTTGCACTAAAGAATGATGAGAGAATAGGAAAACATAACGTGAACACAAAAGTGACAAAAAAGTGACCATAAAAAGGAGGCATGTGCACCTTGAAAAGGATAAAGGTTGATGCAAGGGTTGAAATGAGCCTACAAAAATACTAAGGGAATGGACACCAAATTAGACATAAAACATAGGTGAAATTGCAAGGGTATGCAATTTTTGACACTACACTCACCACCTAGGAGTTGCATGATGATAATCCTACCCTTAGTGATGTATGGAGAAATCTTGATGATAAAGGCCCCGGGCTTCTTGTTGGAATTACTTTAGTTTTTTTTAATTTTTTATGTTATGTTTAGGCTTGGCTATATAGCTTGTCATCTCTTGTCTTAACGTGGTCATGTCTAATATTTTAGGTGTCACATTTTTATATCCCACCATTTTTTCAGAATATTATATTATGATCTTTTAGATTAAATAAAATTTAAATAGGCTTATTAATAAAAAGTGTATAATTTGATTTTATTCATTAATTTTTATTATATAATTGTAAATTTTGAATATCTTAACTTACATGTTAATTTTTGTAAATTATTAAAGTGTATATTTTAATACTTTTTTATATTTTTATTATATATTATTTGTATATTTAAATGAATAATTCCTAAATCATTTTTCATATCACAAACTTAGTTCATCTTAAGGGGTGATCCCTGCAATAGTGGTTTACAATTTTTGGCCAAACTGGACACTGAAATTATTATTTTTAACTAAATCTTCACATTCAGGCACCTATAGCTGGCTAAACCATGAGGAATTTGAAGATAATGCAAACTAGAGTCTCGTCACATTTTTTCTGTAGATTCTAAAAATATTTATTTCAAAAATTTTGGAATCAGATTGCACTTCTTTTTCCATCTCCCATGAAAACTAGTTCTTTTCAGAAAACAACATTTTAAAAAAGTGACACACACTGTATAACTCATAACTTTTTTTCCATGAAGGATAAAATTCTAATTCTTTTGAATTATATTTGTAACTCGATATTTAGTGCTTCCACTTGGTTAGATAGTTTTATTGATATTTTTTTCTTTAATCAAGTTTTGAGTCAAACCAATTACAATTCGTGACATGGCCTGTGCATAACACATAACTTTTTTTGTATATATTGAAATTCATTTTTTTTTGTTGGATCAAGGACTTCAATATCTAGTGCACTCATATTTTTCAATTTTTTGATAATCTGTTATGTTTCCATGTGTAGAACGTAGACCTTCATTTTGATGAAAACCTATGTTAATAAAACTAAAAAACAAATATAATAAAACCAAAAAATATTAAAATTATATTTGTTGGATAGCTCGTTCCAAGGACTACCGATTCAGTTGGTTTGTGAAGAATCCTCCATTTTCATCCTCAACCCGAGCTCAAGGGTAAAAATTTAGGTTTTTTGTGTTTCGAGAATGAGAATGGGTTCGCTCAACCCCCTCAATATGCATTTTTCTTTTTTTTTTGGGTGGGAAATGTGGGCCCCGTAATTAATGGGTTCTCGAACCCTAGTTCGGTCGAACCCTTTATGTTCAATCAAACTTGTAGGTTCATTCGAACCCCTAAACCCTAAAACCGATTTTTTTTGCCATGGGGTCATTTTTTTCTCAAATTCCTTCCTCCATCAAATTGTAAACCACTATTGTGGCTTCACCCTAAGTCGTGAATAAAGTGAACATATATAGCTTCGATAAAAAGTAAAAGATCTCTATCTATATTGAATTATCATGGGCAACTATCTACCTATAATATCACAAATGCTTCAAAAAATTCATTTAAAGTAGATACTTTGTAAACGATATATTGTGAAGAGGAGAATGAAAAGAATAATCTAAAAAGGTACTTGGAAGAGTTTGGATTCAAATTTGAATACCTCAATTTTCATATGAGAGTAATTGTAGGTGAAATTTTTTTCTTCTAATAATTGTGAATAGATTATGTTGCATTATAGAGTAGCAACTAAAGGAGAATGATGGTTCTAGATGTAAGATATTTATCAATTTAACTCTCGATATAACTATAAATGTTTTAAGCCTTATATTTTTGTTTTATCAATATTGATTCACTTTACTTAGTGTTAGTGCTTGGGATTTATGTATAGTAATTACCCATACCATGGATAGTTGTATTGTGTATGGTTACTTGGTGTTATAGCATTATAGTTACACCTTTGGGTTATTTTAGTTCCATTGTAGACCATTAAAGTTATCAATTGATACTGCAATATATAAAGGTAAATTTGGTGGTTTAGAGCCAAATTTGTAAACAATATCTATAACCTCAGCTAAGAGATCCATTTACAAGGCATTCTTGAGTCCAAAAGATTCTATTAAAATGATTTATTGGCCTTTGCATATTAGGAGTTCTTATGTAGGTTTTTCTTTAGTATCAATGTTGATTTTGATTTTGTTTAGTACCAAATTCTCTCATTTCAAATTCTGAGGAAGTCACTTGTGCAAGAATATTTAGTTTGAAAAGATCAATTGTGTGAAGAATTGACTAAATGTCAAATCTACCAGTTCAATGGTTCAATGCATCAATTTTTGTGTCTGCACCACTCTGTAAAGGAATATTTTTCTTTGTAATTGTAACTTAATTTTTGTGGTTGTTAGATGCATCTAAATCCAATATTTCATCTGGTTTGGCCAAGTATTCTGAGAGATATGAATGACAAAGTTCTCCCTAGCATATTACAGTCATTTCCTATAGAATGTGTTTGTGTGAGAGATTTCACGCTTCTTCGTAGATGAGTCTTTGATGTTGCGGTGTTGAAGATAAGCTTCCAAATATTAGCTGAGCTTGAATTCTAGATGGTATCATGTTTTGAGGTCCATGTACATTGTGAACTGGATGAATAGTTGAAGGATTTTTGTTTAGGTCCGATGGTGTGCCAACCTAACATGTTTGATGAGTATGTGAAGAATCAATATGTGTTAAGCCTTTATGTGGGATCTATTTTAGGTCTATATCGACCTATCTTAAGAAGTTATGAATTTTCTCAATGCGCATGTTGCCAACTAGCATCATCAATGACAATCTCCTCAATCTTCCAACATTCAGTATTTTATTATTCAAGAAAATTTTGTAGATACAACAATCATCAAAATTGTATAGAAAGAATGAATTTGGATAGGATAATAAAACTTAGTTGTAGAGTCCTTTTTGAAGAAAACTTTCCTAGAAAGGAAAGTGTGACTCATGCAATTACACGTCAAATTGTTGTCAACCTTACTATAAATAGTAAGTCCCCAAAAAATTCTGACGTCACTTCAAATGCCTTCAACATGCAAGGGGCCTACAACGAGCCCCCCTACAACCCCCCTGACAGGCCTTTGGTTGCACAAGGTGCAACTTGAGTAGACTAGTGGGGTACTCAATATCAACTATTTGTCATTGCTGGAATAACAATAAAATTGGCTTCACATTCAAACAAAGAGTAGTAGGACATATGATAGAAAGAAAACCATGTAAGCAAAGCACAAAGACCCAATAGAACCAAGATCCTTGTTGAACACAAAATTTTCATCAATATTTTTCATCTCCAATTTTTAAGATATAATAATATTAAAAAATTTAGATGGTTAAAATATTTAATGCCCTTTTAATGTGTTCAATTGATTTAAAGGAAGTAGTGAAATGATATTGTGAAGATATAATATAAGGAAGACAAAAGAGTATTAGAAGAAATATTGGAAAGATATAATATAAAAAAACAAGTCTGGAATTATTGAAATGGGTCCAAAACTAAATGAAAATTGACATGATTATGGTAATTTAAAAATTAATTTATGATTATATAAATGGAAGGGATGCAATAGGTTTATGTTTTTTTGAGTTGAGTATAATTATTATAGTATTGTAGAGGAGACAAGTGCAATTAATTTATATAAGGAAATCAAGAGTATGGGGATTATTAAGGGGATATCATTTTAGGAGCATTTTGATTTGGAGTACTAAAAAGAATCCATTGTATTTGTATTATACACACACACACACACACACATGCATGTTTGACAACATTGTCTTCAAATATTTGTCCAAAACTATAAAATTGGTCCAACCAGAAGGTTTGACTATAGAGAACTTGACCATCACAATTTAACAACTTATCTTAAAATATTTTCAAATATTATATATCCTAGCACAAATTTAGATATTAGATATTGCTGTCAAACAAGTTATAGAAGTCCATAATTAGCAAACTTGATCCCATGAATCATAGAAACATCACATGTGTTAGGCCATTCTCAAAGCATTTAGAGTAAACGTAGATTTAACCCATATAATATGACAGTTATTCAAAATCAAAATAATGCTTAGATTTTTAAATTAATTTCTATTTCTAAATTAACAAAATTGTACATGATATTCTAATTCTCAAAATTAAATTCTCTAAATATCTTGCCATTTAATTTTTTATTATTTAATATCATTATTTAATCAACTTTCAAGTTAATCCATATAAGATGCTTATTCCTTTTAAGTAACTAAAGTCAAATAATGAACATTCAAATAAAATTGAATAATAGGCAACTTAAAGTGTACGGAATGTTGATTTGTATTTTAATAATAATAATATACATTTCTTTGAAGCTCACCTTGTAATTAAAGCAAAGTATAGACATCGCTACAAATAAGTTATAATAAAAAAAAGCGTCTCAAGTGAACTCGGCAGGGTCTGTTGAATTGGAAATAGATCCACATAAAATTTACTGCAGCTAATGTCATTTAGCTTACCTGCAATTACATTAAAATTATATTAAGTGATGTATAGAAGAAAAAGATTTAAGCATGAATTGATATTATTGTATGAAATAAATTGATTTTTAGTTAGAAGAAAAATTGCATATCTGATAATTGGGCATTTTATACTTACTGTAAAGAAATTGAATATTTGATTGTATCAAGTTGTCTTTATATCACAAATGGAAACAATGTCATCCTCCAAGTCAGCAGCGGCTGGTTTTAATTGGCATTTGGCACTATCAATTAGCTTTGCTACATTTGTAGCAATTTGTTCCAATAGCTCTCCTTGATCTCTGTAATATATATAGTAAATCTTCTCATGATTAAAAATATAAAATAATAATAAATTTTCTTTATAAAAAAGATTTTTTTTTCTATCAAATTTGTTAAAATGATATTTATATTTGTTTATTTATTTTCCTTTTTATTACATATATAAGAAATTTCAATCTTTCTTAATATAAATATTGTCAGTTTATTTCAAAACAAATAAAATTAAATAGAATATACTAAATACTTTTATATCACTAAATATTTAATTAATTAAAATATTAAATCTTAATTAATACTCTATTATTTTGATAAACAAAATATTAACTAAAAACTCTAATTTTGATTAAACAATTATTTAATATCATAAAAATAATAAAATAAATAATATTTAAAATCATACAACTAAATTAAAAGCTACTAAATTACTTTCTCCACATTTAAAAAAAAAAAAAAAACCATTGTAAATAATATTTTAACGGTACAAAATCTTATATAATAATCTAAGGTATAATTTTTTTATATAAAAAATGTTTTCTCCATAAACTAGAAATTGATGGTCCAAGAATAGATTTACTACGAATCTGAAAAACAAACAAAACACACCTAAATTTAAAAAATAAAAAATAAAATTATTTTACCCTGTAAAAATATAACCCTTTATATATGAAACCTCATAAAGCGCCATCTTCCATTCCTCGAGTATTTGGGGCTCAAAATTTTTGTTATGCTTATGTCTTTGGAAGGCTCGAGCATACACACTCCCTTCATCTCTCATTCGAAGCTCTGAAGGCTGAACCCCACAAAATACTGGTATGATGGGAGCCCCTGTTTGGAGGATCAGCTTCAGCTCTTTCAAGCACCAAATGGATTCTGCATAATTAACAGAAAAAATAACAAGATGCACAGATGCTGAGTGAATAGCCTCCTCTATAGCTTGAGGTATGCTTTCCCCACCTTGAATTGAATTCTTATCAAGAAAGACTTTGAATCCCTTGTTCTTAAGATTATGAAATATGAGGCTGGCTACACTCTCCTTCACATCTGCCCCACGATGGTTCACAAATACGTCATATCTTGGAGGCAATAAAGAATGCACATAATCGTTACGGCAGGGAGGGGGAAGCAGAAGACAGTTGGGAGTGTTGTAAGCATGCACAGAGGCAGAGGAGACAGAGAGAGGCAGAGGGCATTGGAGAGAATAGATGGAGATGGAGCAGAGGGTAAGGCAGAGAGTGGGGCAATGCACATTTGAGATGAGTGTAGCAATGCACAGAGGATTGATTATTACTTCCATTGCAGCAAAGAGAGAAAGAGGCAGAGCACATTTGGGGAAGTGTGGAAATGTATTCTAATTATATAGAAAAACGTCTCTTTGAGAGCGACATTGGGAAAGGCCTAGATTTGGACAGCTATTAGACAAGTATGGATAGTGAAGGCCGGGCATCAGAAGCTGCTACTCTACTTCATAA